>MJUU01034220.1:74289-91124 GCA_002080025.1 Modiolus philippinarum
AAATCTTTATTTTTCATCGGATTTCGATGGGATTTTTTTCTTTGGATTCCTCTTGATATAAGCTTTCAGTAGTATGACAACAGATTTTGTGAAGCTCTTACCGTTTCCGAGCTACAAGGCGTCAAAGGGGCAAAAATTGCAATTTTTCTAAATATGTCATATCTTTATTTTTCATGAGATTTCGATGGTTTTTTTTTCTTTGAATTTCTATGGATGTTAAGTTTTAGTTGATAGTACATATTTTGCATAGCTCTTACGGTTTTTTATCAGTAAGTAATCAAAAGGGTTTATTTATTCCCTATTTTGTTTCAAGCTAATAACTGTGTCTAGCTTTTTTTTGTGTCCATCTAATTATTTTGTCAAGCTCTTTACTGTGTCCACATTCACTTTAAATTACTTTTGTTGAAATTTCAGTGGTCGGCATGCTGCGGTCGTATCATGCTGCGCTCGGCGTAGCCCTTTATTTCAGATTTTCTAGCTATCTTTGGACTTTGTCATTTTAGCATATTGGAGTCTTTAGGGTTTGCCTCCATTATCCACAACTCCTCCTAGACCACTGGGTACTTTCCAACCAAACTTGCAGGAATGCTTCAATATATATTGCAGATGTGCACTATGCACTTTATTTTCTTTAATTTTTTTTTTTAAGGTTTTCCATTTATCTTTGGACATCAAGTCTTTGGGGTAAGCCTCCGCTTTATCTGCAACTCCTTCTAAACTGCTTTGTACTTTTCAATCAAACTTGCAGGAATGCTTCAATATACATTTAAGATGTTTATAATTTATATTGTTCTGCTTTATTGATATCTTTCATGCTTTTATTGGATTTTGTCATTCTGTAACAAAACATGAACTCTTTAATATATTTAGTGCAGGCAACACATGTGTTCCGCGGAACATTACATTACAAGGAGGTACCCATCTCTTTTCCGCTACTCCTCCTGAATCACTGAATAGATTTTCATGAAACTTAAACTCAGTCTTTGTGACATGATGAAGATGTGCACCTCCTATTTCAGAATTTGATTTGATTGATTTTTGGGGTTTCCCATAGCAAAACATTGACTAGGCAATTACTTTACAAGGGTGTACCCATCTCTTTTCCGCTTCTCCTGCTAACCTAATTGATTTTCATGAATCTTAAAAAGGTCTTTTTGAAAAAATGGAGATGTGCACCTCCTATTTCAGAATTTGATTGGATTGATTTTTAGTCCCCACAATAAAGTGGAGGAGTGGGGGACAGACAGTTTTAGCTCACCTGACCCGTCTTCTGTAAACTTTTCACATTTTCATCTTCTCCTCTGAATCCACTGAAGCAAATTCAACCAAACTTTACAGGAATGATGTATGGAAGGTCCTTTATATAGATTGCTAATTTCTTTCCGATCCAATAAAAAACATGGCCGCCAGCACGGAACTTAGGTTAAACATAAGACCCTATGGGAAAAATCACATTTTCATCAATCCCTCTGAAACTGCTGAAGCAAATTCAACCAAACTTTACAGGATTGATGCACTAAAGGTCCTTAAAAAAGATTGCTCATTTTGTTTTGATCCGATAAAAAACATGGCCGCCAGCGCAGAACTTTTTAAGATTTAGCATTGACCTATGGGAAAAATCACATTTTCATCAACTAAGTTCTACAACTGCTGAAGTAAAATCAACCAATCTTTACAGGAATGATATACTAAAGGTCCTTTGCAAAGTTTGCTAATTTTATTCAGATTCGACAAAAATATGGCCGCTAGCACGGAACATAGTTTACGGCCCCTATGGGAAATTCATATTTTCATCTTCTCCTCTGAAACCACTGAAGCAAATTCAACAAAACTTTACAGGAATGATGTATGGAAGGTCCTTTACAAAAATTGCTCATTTCGTTCCGATCCGATAAAAAACATGGCCACCAGCGCAGAACCTGGGTTTAACATAGGACCCTATGGGAAAATCACATTTTCATCAACTCCTCAGTAACTGCTGAAGCAAAATCAACCAAACTTTACAGGAATTATGTACTATTAAGGTCCTTTGCAAAGATTGCTCATTTTATTCTGAGCCGACAAAAAACATGGCCTTCAGCATGGAAGATGTTTAACATTGGCCCTATGGGAAATTCACATTTTCATCTTCTCTACCGAAACCACGGAAGCAAATTCAAATAAACTTTACAGGAATGATGTATGGAAGGTCCTTCACAAACATTGCTCATTTTGTAATGATCCAATAAAAAACATGGCCGCCAGTGCTGATCTTAGTTTTAACATTGGACCCTATGGAAAAAACATCATTTTCAACATCTGCTCTGAAACTATTGAAGCAAATTCATGCAAACTTTACAGAAATGATGTCCTGGAAGGTCGTTTACAAAGATATCTCATTTTGTTGGGATCCGACAAAGAAAATAGCTCCCATCATCAAACTTGGGTTAGAATGGTACCCATATATTAAAACATTTTTTTCATTACATGCACTTAAATTATTGAAGCAAATTCAGTCAAACTAAGATTGCTTATTTTGTTTTGATCTGATAAAAACAAGGCCGCCAGCACAGAACATATTTAAACATAGGATCCTATGGGATAGACATCACTTTCATCACCTGCTGTAAGCATTTTGTCAGGTGAGAAATTCAGGCACATCAAACACAGGTTCGTATCAGGATCACTTCAAGGATTTTATACTCATTTCCAATGTCATTTCCGGTCTGAAGTTAAGTTAGTCTTGGTCAGAAAAAAATAGTCTTTTGAAGTCGCATGTATAAAACGCATCCCCTCTCGCTAGGACCTTTCTAGGGGAAAATATATATAGAATAATGGAAGTTTTGTTTTTGATAATAGAAATATTGGCAAACAATAATGGACGAGTCCCTTGTGGGCGAGTCCATTATTGGAGTCAATATTTCTTGCATCAAAAACAAAACTTCTATTATTCTTTTTATTGGTAATCAACTAAATCATTCAATAAAGCAAATTTTGAAATTGAAAGTTAATTTTCAACAGATCGTGAAATTGACTAGTATTGATTAGTATAAAAGAATTTGTACAATCCGCTAAGAGTTTCTGCAAGATGTATATTTCTTTGTTTCATTGATTCTGATTGACAAAGTAGGCGTGGCCTAAAATACTTTTTGCCAATATTTTTTCGTATTCTGGCAGTAAGCAAATACTATAAAATATTTACCTGGTGAGATCAAAGGAAACTCATACAAATTACCGATAAATGCGTGTAATACACACCAAAAAACGGTAGTCTAATTAGAATTTAACATTGTCATGTCACTTACTAGGTCCAGTGTGCATATTGTGTAACTTAAATTACAAGTACATCTATATTCAATTTTCATAGACTTATAGATTTTCTGGCCACTTCAATGATATCACCACAAGAAATCACTCTTTATTTTAAACGTGGTCAAGTTCATGGAGAGAAATGGCACTAGAACTGGTGGAATCATCTTGAGTTTTAGTGTCAAATAGAACAGTTGCATTAGCTTGAAAATGATGTATTGAGTCAATTGCATGTAAATACTGATCAAAATAGGGAATGATAAAAGCAAGCAAATCTCGAAACAACGGCAGTAGAATACTGAAGGAACAAGGGGAGTGATGATCTCATAAATTGATGCCCAAAGACAATGGCAAAAACGGCAACAAAGAAAAACAAGACAAAAATACAAAACAAGGACTTAGTCAGCCACAATGCATGGAAATAAAAGATGACATTAAGAACTAAAGCACTCATAGTGTGAACTCCCATGAAAACCCAGAGTGACATGAGGTGCTCCTGAAGGATAAGCATGTCCTGCTCTGCTAGTTGCACCCAACACACTATCAGTTAGTCAATCAAGGGTTATGTCAAATTTGTGAAGACATGAAATCTAGCTGAAAATGTCTGTTTTCTTTGACACATGTCATATCTGTCAATGATGTCATGGTGACGGCCATAGAATTTTCGAATGGATGAAAGTAACCATATGGAGAAATCTTGTGCATTTTTGATCGTTTGCATATTTTATTGCAGAGTCAAATAGGGGTGCCGGAATTCCATTGTATTTGATAGGCAAAATTGTGAAAAACAGCTAGTCTTCCTAAAAACTGAGTTGCAGATCAAATACAAGGTTGAATTCTGATAGGACATTTGATATGCAGTCAAACAGATCATGTTAGATTGGCTTAGAAGATAATTTCAAAGTTCCCAAGCCATTTGAAAAACTGAGGCGCGAGTCCTTTAACATCCCATCATAAATATTTTGACAAAATGGCTGAAAACGTAAACTTCCCTTAATAGCGTCATTGCCAAAGTCATTAAGTGCAAAGTCATTACAAAAATAAGATACATCGTAAGACAACAAAACTTTGAGTGCCAAAGAAAATGCTGCTACAAACCTTAATTATGTACTGTAAACCGGAATTTCCCACATAAGCTAAATTTGCCCCGATTTGAAGATGTATCAATTTATAAAATCAGCGTTTTCAATGAAAATTCTCGATTTAAGTTTTGTTTTAACATTGAAAACATCATAAGGAAGTGTCAAAGTGATATTAAAAAGGAATACAGTAACGGGTAAGACCAAATATCCATGTTTTTAGCAATAAAAGCTGTTTGAAGAGGTTGGCGTTGGTGAGAATGCTGATGAGTCACATGATTCTTTTTTCTAATTCAAATACAATGAATATGCATCTCAATTGATCATAATTTCTCCATATGCAAAGGCTGAACAATCCCTGACTTAGCAGCTTTTTGAACAGTGTTTTTGCTCTATTCAACAAATCACTGTTTAAACTACGTGCTTGATACCGTAGTAACTAATCAACTGTGAAATGTATACACTCCATATAGACTGGAGTAAAATAATTCCATTTTAGATATATAGATTACACCACAAGATCCCATTCATTACCATATTTTTTCCACTAGAGATAGTTGATCTTAAAATTTTAATTGCGAGGCTTGCCGAGCATTTTGAAATTTTTCAATTTAACTATAGAGAGTGGATAAAATATGGTAATAATCGGGATAAAGTTGTGTAATCTTTTTCTCTAATGATCAATGATAAACACCGAGAATTGTATTCCAAATAGATTTGGCGGGAAATAGTATGGGGCTTTATTCAACATACGTTGTATAAAGAAAATTTATCCAACAGTTTGAAACCGGTTTAAACTTTACATATCATTAGAGAAATTCTTTTTTCTCTTTTCAGTCATCCAGGAAGAACAGAGGAAGTGCTGGTGGTTATTTTCTGGCGGGACGAAACATGAATTTTATATTGGTAACTAATAGAAACTATATAATGTATAGCAAAATGAATTTTATAGGGTTGAACATGTTCACCTGTATATCATAACATGAATTTTATATTTTGAACAATAAAAACCTGGACTAAACTGAAGACCTGTCTAAACCAAACCCTGACTTAAATGAAAACCTGTTCAAAACAAACCCTGACTAAACTTAAAACCTGTCTAAACCAAACCCTGAATAAACTGGAAGCTAAATTTATTAAACCTTAACTAAACTGAATTTAAACCTGTCTAAACCAAACCATGACTTGCAATGTATAACACTACAAAAAATATGTTGTTAGATTTTTTTTTTATATACATGTAATATACCTTGACCTTCAGCTGAAGTTTAGCCAAGACATGTTTCACTGTTTATCGAAATTTATCAGGTTAAAAAATGGAGCTTAGCCTGCATCAGTAATGGTGCCGACAGCTGATAAACATAAATTTTACACTTGAGATTGCACCTCCTTCACCTCTGTAATGACTTCATTATTACAACGCTAAAGAGGTTAAATAATTGCTGACAAATGTAAAAGTTATCTGGATAAGTAATGTCATGCTGTTTCTATTGTGTAATAAACCTATTTAATTATGAAATTACCTAATTCTACAAAACGTGATGTAGGCATGTACTTGACATGCTGTAAAAATAAACATGATATAGACATGCTGGCAAACTGAGAATAATGAATAGAAAACATGATGGAAAGAGCTTTATCTAGTTAGGAAAATTGTTAATAGGAACAAATTTTGGAGGCTGTTTTGTGTTATTTTTTTACAAGAAATATGTGATTGTGTCAGCTGATATTGCTGTAAATTTCCACAAGTTTGCTGATTAAGCATTACACTTATGGCGGGTTTCCAGGCTCTTTAACGTATTATATTTGCAATTCTTCAATGAACATACCAATATTCCTCTAGTTACACCTATAAAACTCCTTCTAAACTCCTGTCTTTTATTTGCCAATCAACCAATCAAGATTCTATAGAAATTCTATTGTATACCAATTGTACTGCCTGAAGGGGTTTACCTTGATACTCAGGGTTCGCGCTGGGCTTCGCCAGTGTCGCAATTTGCGATTTTATTTTCATTCTGGCGACAAAAAATTGTTCCTTGCAATTTTTTTGGCGACAACGTTTTTCAAATCAACTCGCCAGTATTATCCAATTTTTACCCTTTTTAGTTGAAACCTTTCATGATTTTTGTTGTTAAAATAATCATAGGTAATAATTTAATGTCAATTCATAGCCTCTGGCAATAATATTGCAGTCCATTGATTATTTCCGGTCATCTCCCAGATAGCATGCAGATGTCGGCCCAACATATGATTTACTGTTGGCAACATCATCGGCCCAATGCTGGCAACCAGCAATGGCCCAATGAGTTTTTGCTCATCGGCCCCTTGATGGGCCAAACTGTTGGCATAATGTTGGCCCAGCAGTGGCTTGCCATACTTGCCAGCATCATGCCAACATTGCCACCATGTTGCCATCACCATGCCAGCCATATTTTTCTGTTGGCACGATAATGGTTTGCTGCTTGTTTGCCATTACTGCTTCAGGCAACTATATTAAGGACATCAGAAGCAGCTGTCAGGAAAACCTCCAATGGAATAATTATATTTAATCCATGTAATAATTTTAAAAAATCCAGAATAAATATACACGTCTTGTAATGCTGTTGGCACGTTCACTTTTAAGATGTTCTAAAATTCGTTCTTGTATGTTGTTGTTAGTCAGACCTGTCCAGATACTAAAAAGTGTTGTAAGTTATCAAAACACAGCAGGTAAACAGTATCTGGATAATATCTGAATGCATAGGTATTCTGTATCCAGAAAAATCCTTCCGCACATCAGGTGCAGCACATTCAAATTTGGTACTGAAAAAGATACATAAAATTATGTAAACTCCGTGTTTCATATAGATACTGACACAAAATTCACCAAAAGTGTTATGCATAATTCGTTATTTCAGTGTGTAAGGGTAGATTTTTTTCGTATATTTACAAAACTTTCATTTTTCTTGTTATGATGAATTCAAGAAAATAATAAACATGATAAAAGCGAGGATAAAACGTTTGTAAAATCTATTTAAAAATTTATGTAAATCTGACATTTTTGAAGCAAAGTACGTACTATTTCTCTATTTCAATTTAGTAAATAATACATAAGAAAAACAAAACAAAACAAAATAAATACTTGCAGTTTTTCTTCAGTCTATGCACACAGCTTCAGTTAAGTGTGGTAAAATTGTGAGAAAGTGAGGAAATGACTTCCACTTATTCAACAAGGATATCACAAAACTCAGCTGGACATCAGACTTTGTATACAAGATAATGAGTCCCAGATGTTCATTGATAAGGTAATGGAAATTCCGACATTATGTTACAAACTGCATATCTTAAAATTTCTTAATTATTTTTCATTGTTTATATAAAAATGAATTAAAGAACAGAACAAAAACAAAAACAAAAAAAAAACAAAAAAACAAAAAACAATAAACAAAAAAACAAAACAAGAAAAAAAGAAAAGGATATATAAAAAAATTCAGTACTTTTTTTAATTGATCAAAGACAATAATTAATTCAAATCTTTATATTTCAAGTTACCCATTCGAAATATTCATAGCTCATTTAATTTCAAAATAACCGTTTGGAGGAAACTTCAGGCCCAATGGTTGCCCAGTTGCTAATAAAACAACTGTTGGGAGGAATATTCAAGCCCATGAATCGGGCCAATGACGGCCCGATAGCTGATAGACCACTGTCGGGAAGTAGTTTCTGACCCAGTTCTGGCCTATGAGGTATCAACCAACAGTTGGCGACCTCACATTGGGCCAGATCTGGCCCAGTAGTGGCATGCCATTGCCAGCAGTTCGCCAACAGTGCCATCAGTCAGCCGATAATGGACCATCACCTTCTTGCTATCTGGGCTGTTGATTGCATTACCTGTTTATTTACCTGTGCACATGCCAAAATGACTTGTGACAGATACAAGCCCAATCAAAGGAATCAAAGGAATTGAAAGAGTATTATTATACACTAAAATTTATACTTTTCATTTTTTTTTTTGTTTAATATCACTTCTTATTTTCATAAATGTTCACGAAAACAAATGGGTTAGATTATGCAATTATGAAGTTGAGTTACTTCCCCTTTTCCATGTTGTGAAAACGAAATTTAAGAGGTTTTGAGTGTTACTCTTTACTAAAAATTGCATATCAAGTCTTATAAAATAAAGAATTGAACTAATTTTAAGGAATAATATTGAAGTCTAACAAACTTTATCCAAATAATTGCAAATTCAATTTTTGTTTAATACTTTTATTGACCTATTGAAAGATAAACTCTTTATTTGAAACTTGAAAATCTGTTATTAATTTTAAAACCTTTAACCATTTCTCCCTTATATTGGAAGATCTTAGTGCCATGAAATTCTAAGAAATGTCCAAAATGACATTGCAGTGGAAGATATTCCTCAAACCAAATCAACAAAGCATAAAAATGATGAAGAAAAAAAAGATTGCAGAAAATTCCTCATTGTAAGGGGAATCAAAACATCTGTCTGCAGATGAAACATTAACGACTTTGAAGGACATAACTATGAAATATTTGAAAATAGTACCCGCAAAAGGCAGCAAACAAGGAATGTTAAGCATACGATTCAAACCAAAACAGCGAACATGTAAATGATTAAAGAATTTGTGCCATCAAAACTAAAGAATACAAAATAGAACTATTCTTTTAGTGTGGAAGAAAGAACACAAAAGTCTATCGTCCAACCTAGAAAACCAATTGGTTGCTTCCTAACTGACAACAAATTTTTGTAATTGGCGACAAAAAATACAAGTTGGCGATTTTTCTGGTGACAGATATTCAGAAGCCAGAGCCATCCCTGATACTCCAGTAATGACAAATTGGTAAACAATAGAATTCTATAGAATCTTGATTGGTTGATTGACAAAGAAAAGATAGGAGTTTTGAAGGAGTTGTTATAGGTGTTACTTGAGGAATATTGGTATGTTCATTGAAGAATTGCAAATATAATACGTTATTGAGCCAGGAAATCCGCCATAATACGCATAATGCAAATATGCATAATACATACAATAAAACTTTCTTATAACGAATTTTGTTATAAGTGATATTCGTTATATTAATTATTGTAAAAGCCAAATTTGTTATATTATATGACAAGATGAACATATAAATAAGGTAATCTAAAATTAAAAACCATATTATTGTTCAAATAAATATATTCAACTTTTTACACATTTATAACACATTACAAATTATACATGTAATTACACATATTGACCATTCCATACGTGTGGTTGACAATTTTCTATTGGACACACTCTTCACAGCTGAACCTAGGATGTAATGCCCAGAGTTATGGCAGGATTTCCAGGATTATTAACATATATATTTTATTTGCAATTCTTCAATGAACATACCAATATTCCTCTAGAAACACATATAACAACTCCTCCTAAACTCCTGTCTTTTGTCTGCTCATCAAGCAACATAATATTAGAATTTTACTGTATACGATATATGCATAATGAACAATTTAAATTATGGAAAATAAGTTTTGGATTTTGGATGAGTTTGTGGATTGTAAAGCTTTAATATACAATGATATTATATTTACACAAATGCAAAATCCTTTTGGACCAAATCCTTAATATAATGTGTTTTCAACATAAGTCAGTGCACTTCTTGTGTTTATGCTCATGATACTTCGACTGCAATGAAAATAAACATGATTTAAGTAAAATTGTTTGGTAAAAGTGATTTGAAATGTGAAGTGGACTTCTTTTATAGAGGATGGCACAGGGTTATTTTTGTGCAGCGTGTTTGCTGTTTTTATTTTATTTGCCGTGTTGGAGGGTCCTTATTTGCCATTTTATGTGCAAACCGAAAAATGGCATCTTGCAAGCCAAAATTTTTTTATATTTTTCGTTCAACGTGTTGTGACATTTTATTTTTCGTATGCCCTTGCACATACCCCCTGTAAGACCCTCTTTATAATTCACCGTTTCAGAAAGTAAAGCATTGTGGGTAGAGCGTACACCAAAATATTTTGATTGGCCAAGAACGTGAATAACGTAACATCATTGGTTGAAAATTGATTGTTCGTACACCAAAATTTGAAATATAATCACGGTACCCACAATTCCTCAGTTTCTGAAACGGGGAATTGACAACTGTTCTGGTGGTTTTTGCACCTGCTTTGCCTTTTTGCCCTTTGGATTTTGGCTGTTGACAATTTTGATTGAGGGGTCTTATCCCGATTTCCGCTCATTAAAATGAGCAAATCCCGAAATCCAGGACATTTTTTTGCGAAAAGTCCCGATCACGGAAGATTGTATTTAAGAAACCAATTTTTGCCAATCCCTTTAAATTTACCATAAAATCCAGATTTCCCGGGTCTAACAGCACACTTTTACCGTTTCCCGGAATTCCTGGCCTTAAAAAAGGGCAATCCTGATTTCCCGAAGTTAAAAATGGCCAATCCCGGCGTCCCAAAAATATTCCCCTCCCCAATTTTGTTCGGTAATTTTGTTATTTCTCTCTTTTGTCTTTGACCAAGTTGGCTTGAATTATTAGGGAAACATTTTGTTAGGTTTATAAAGTCAATGCAAATTATTTACCGGTACACCAAAAGAGAGACCAAGGTGCAAATGAATTTTGACATTTTAATTCCCTGCTATGAAAGCTTATTTCATATTTTTTATGCTGATGTAAATTTGCCCAGTCCTATATACATATTTGTAATCCAAACATACCAGTATTCTGGATTGCTCCATATGCCATTACATATTTGTAATATATTTTGTAGGTTGGTGCCTCGTTATTTGCCAGTAATATCGGAAGTATACATTTTGTTGGACTAGCAGGATCTGGTGCAGCTTCTGGTATATCTGTTGGCCTGTATGAAGTTAATGTAAGTTTGGATGATAAATAACCAAAGTATTTCACAGCAGTGTTTATTTTCACAAAGCTTGTTTCCCATTCAAAATTACTTTTCATGTATTGTTTACATCCAAAGTGAAAGTAAACTAGTAGTAAAAGTGTGTCGTGCAATTTGACCAGTTTCCTGCAATCACACTTCCAAAATCGCAAATTTGAAAGTTTTTTCAGAAAACAAAAGTTAATATACTTATACATATGTACCACAGGGGCCAGTAACATACCATATTGATAGACCATGGGGCTCAGTCTATTAATACCATATGTTACAGGCCCCTGTAATATATACTGTACAGCTCACACGGATGAACTCAAAGTCCTTGTTTTTGGGTGGATTTTCGCGACGTGGACTGATTAGCTGATTCCGTGTAGCAGGGTGGATGATCGCGGATGTCCACCTTAAATTACGTGAACCAACGTGGACACATTTTTGAAAACGGAATTCTCGTGGAACCATCGCGGCCACACAGAGAAATTAATTTTTACTGAATATATGTTTGATTTTGTCGCAAACATGCAAAGCGAGGAATATTTACATCTTTCTACAATCGTATCCTGGGACTATAATTAGTTCATTATTTGTCCCAATCGTATCGTAGTTCATGAACGTAATCCAAATGCATGTATATAAATAAATGAATAAATAAAACATTCAACATTCCTAAATGTGTATTTGTTATCAAAAGCATGCTTCAATTGTTGATTGAGCGTCTCTACCTAATGTGTATTCATATCACCTGAGATATTGATTTTTTTCATTGGTCGGTTTTTAGTTCTATTTTTAAAAATTACCTATGCGTATCTATTATGTATATAATCTAATGGCTTCCGAAAGCACTCCTGCTTTAAGTGCTATTTCCAGGCTTTATTTCAAATTTTAAGCTATTTATGATAAAGATTTGATAGAAAACGATTTTTGACAGAATATTTTGCTAAAAGTTATAAAGCCGAGACCTGACAAGTGACAATTACGCAACTATAAGACGCCGAGGGATTCTTGCTGTTGATTTTATTTTCCATCCGTGCAAATTTCGGCTTGAAAATATTTGAAAGAACATTAATTTGACAGAAAATACATGGCTTTTTTCACGGCAATGAAACAACCACAGTATTTGAGGCTTGTAATTATCGTAATTCAAAAATAACTATGACGATCCCATGGGAAAACTTGTTGCAAAGAAAATTCTATTTTAACTTCAACTTGCCAAACTTTCTGATTATAATAATTTGGGGGGAAAATGATCATTTGTTGACATTAAGCTCATTCCTTTCTAGTTATATTTTCAATGATTTCTAAATGTTGACCCGCGATGATTCCGCGTTCAACACAATGTCACGAGGGGACCACACAGGTAAATATTTTGTCCACGTTCTCAATTCAGTTGTCCACGTTCAAGATCGAGGTGGAATTCCACGTTTGGCAAAATTTGTCCGTGATGACAACAAGGATTTTGCGTTTTCCATGTGAGCTGTACAGTACCTAAAAAAAACCTTGTACTCCAAATTCAAAGGTCAAAGGGTGAATATAACCACATCTGTGAAAAGTATAGCAGATGAAGATTGAAGACAGTAATTCATACATTTCAAGAAAAGAAACTGTTTGTCAGGACATCACAAAAACATTTTTTAGTATTTTCTTAGCCAAAAGCGGACTAAACTACTGTAATAAAGTATTTTTAGGGAGGTTGTCTTAACCCTTTCCTTCATGACACTTGGCTGTGAAGTCAATTTTTGACCATTCTGAATTGAGCTTGAAAATCAAAATGTGTGAAATTCAACCAAACAGGTTCATACTTGATAGAAGTACACACTAGCCTAGTGTCTTCAAGAAAATGCTATTATAGGCTGGTTCCTTGTTACCATGGAAACAAAAATGCCTCACAGGACCATAAAATGTTTTTTTTTACACTTTTTAACCCTCCAATATAAGGTTTCAAGCTTTTTCAAAAATCAGCAGTACATACTACACCCAGCAAGCCACCAAAATCCCAAAATTGACCTTTTGAGCTATGGGGTAGGCTATTCTAGCAAGGATATATATATGGTCCCCAAACTTGCCTACCGGCGACCTCCAGGAGAGAGGCAGGAATCATCCCCCTCAATACCTTGATATATCTTTTTAGTCCTCAGCTGCATGCCAAAAACACTCATTTTTAGCTCACCTGGCCTAAAAGGCCATGTGAGCTTTTGCCATCACTTTGCGTCCGTCGTCCGTCCGTCTGTCGTCCGTCAACAATTTCAAAAATCTTCTCCTCTGAAACTGCTGAGCCAATTGTAACCAAACTTGGCCTGAAGCATCACCAGGATATGCAGTTTAAAAATTGTGTTCGATTAGTCCGAAGACCAAACAACATTGCTGCTGTTACTAAAAATAGAACATAGGGGTAAATTGCTGTTTTTTGCAAATAACTCAAAAACCGTTACAGATATCAAAAATCTGACACGAAGCAAAAGTGATCAGCATAGCAAAATCTACCTGCCCTGCAATTTCGAAGAAAATCGAAAACCCATCTTGGAGTTATTGCCCTTTTTCTGTAAAATTTGCAAAATTTGAACTTTATTAATTTTTTATCAGAAAAACTATAAGAGATACAAGTCAACTTTAAATTGCAAAAATGTTCAGCATGTCAAGATCTACCCACCCTGAAATTTTGAAGATAATCCAAAAACCCTTGTAGGAATTATTGCCCTTATTTTCACAGAATTTCCAAAATTTTCATATTTTTCATCTTTTATTTCCAAAAGTATAGAAGATGAAGGTTTAGTGTCAATTGATAAAATGTTTGCAATGCTGTGGCGACTTCAAAACTGATGTTCAAAATTATTGGTTGACTGCCATTTTCAAAATGGCTGCCAAAAAAGGCGGGAAAATTCAGCATTGTCCGATTTCAATGAAATTTGGTTTCCAAATAGATATTGATCTTGCGACTTCAAAACCGGTGTTGAAAATTTTTCGTTGACCACCATTTTCAAAATGGCCGCCAAAAAGGCGGGAAAATTCAACATTGTCCGATTTCAATGAAATTTGGTTTCCAAAAAGGTATTTGATGTAACAACTTGAAAACTGATGTTAAAAATTGTTCTTTGACTGCCATTTTCAAAATGGCTGCCAAATCAACATTGACTGATCTCAATGAAATTTGGTTTCCAAACCGGTGTTGAAAATTGTTTGTTGACTGCCATTTTCAAAATGGCCGCCAAAAAGGTGGGAAAATTCAACATTGTCCGATTTCAATGAAATTTGGTTTCCAAATAGATATTGATGTAGTAACTTAAAGATATAATTGTTGTTGACTGCCATTTATCAAATGATGTCTCGACTTCAAAACTGGTGTTGAAAGTGGTCCTTAGCAAGACAATTTGTCAAAAAAGCCCAACAAAGAAGTACAGTCAAACATGATCAGACTTAAAATAGAGTCCAAGTTAATGTTGGTGTTTGCTCTACCAAAGTTTGAGAGACTGAAGTTCAACTGTATAATTTACAACGTAAGCTTGATTGTGGCAACTGAAAGCCAGGTGAGCGATATAGGTTCCAGGGAGCCTCTGGTTTTCAAGTGAGCATTATATTTTGTTCAATTAGCCCATACCCTTATCATAGAGCCTTAAATCATCTTCCTATAGCCCTGTAAAAGGGGAACCTAAAGGGGTCAAAAGGCATTGTTCTGAAGGAATGGGTTAATGCAACAGCAAGGTGGAATGGGTTAGAATGTTAGAGTCATGACTATTGTAAATTTTGTAAAGAAAATTATCCCCATTGAATTAGGATGAAATTTGATGAAATGATGAAATAAATCTATCAGGAAATTCAAACATGTTAAATACAAAAGAAGATTATAACAAATTTAAAAAGTTTTAATATTTAATAAGAAAGTACTAAAGTTTGAGATTACAAAGTGATTGCTAAGGATAGAACACTTACATCCTGTTTTATTTTGTTTTGTTGACAATAGGCATAAAACAAGATAGTTAAAAGGAGCTTCTTAACCCTTTCACCGATAGTGTCCAAGGCAGCAGTAACTCTGAGACGATGGCTTCCCTGACAGAGTGAACACATTGATGGGTGCTACACTTTTAATATCTGCCAGAAATTCATTTTTGGGAGTTTAATGTTATTTTTTTTTTCTTGAGAATAAAGGATTACAGACCTTTGTATTTTATTTATTTTCGAGTCAATTTCGTATATATTTTCGCGTGAAAATTTGAATACCACGCACGAAATTTGTCCGATTTTGGAAAAATTTGTATTCCCGTTAAAAGTTCCAAAAGAAATTTTCTAAAAATGAGAAAACTTCAATGAAGTGAACATTTCAACAATACGATACTTTTTCGTTATGATTTCCTGGCTAAAATACTCATTTCCGTCAAAATTTAATAATCCTTTGTCCATAAAATCGCGAAGAATTTCATCAAAATTTGTTTCCGAACTTTAAATTTGTGTAAAATCCACATTTTTGTCCTTTTTTCATCCAGTTTTTTGCAACGGAAGCCCCATTCTTTTTTACATCCGGGAAACTCATCAAAGAAAGACAACTCTAGTCTAAATTAATACACGAGGCGGGAAATTCAAACACATATTGAATCCCGCTAGAGCGGGACTCGTCGTTAGCTGTCTGAAGCGAGAATCCCGCTGTAGCGGGACTCGTCAGCGAAAGGGTTAAGTTCACTATATTTATTACATAACCCCGCTTAAACTGGGCCATATATTGTGATCATGGTGTCCTTCCTTCTGTTAGTGCGTCTTTCCATTCGTCCATCCGCCAAAGGGTACCTACTTTGTGGCGATAACTCCTCCTATACCAATGGTTGAAATTCTTTGAAACTTTCACAGAGTGTTTAGTACACATTGCCTTTATTCACCATTTATTTGAAAATTTTATTTGATTTTTTTTTCTTATCTTTTTGCTTGAGGAGGGGGCATATTAGTGAGGTTTGCTCACAGTTATTCTAGTTTAGACAGCTATGATTTACAAGGTAAAATGTAGCATTGTCACAAGTGAAGATGAAAGATTTTCCATCAATACAGGAAAAGACATCACAGTTCCATCATAGTTTTGTCCTTAGCTATTTTTGTCTCGCCCGCGACGAAAGTCGCGAAAGCGAGACATAGGCGTGCAAAGTATGACGGCGACGGCGGCGTAAACTCAAGTTTTAATACAGAAGCCATTGATGTAGGAACTTTATATTTGGTCCATATGTAGCTTACAGCGAACCCTATCTGTCGGACCCAAAATCATGTGACCTTGACCTATATTTCGCGGTCCAGTGACCAGGTTAAGTTTTTTTGCTTAAGTCCATTTCTCAATAACTAGAATATAGAAGTCAATGATATTTGGTATATAGCTTGGTCTTGGTTAGTACATGTCCGTCTGCCATATGCCTTTTGACCTTGACCTCAATTTCACAATCCAGTGACCAGGTTAAGTTTTTTTGCTTAAGTCTGTTTCTCAATAACTACAAGCCATAGGTCAATGATATTTGGTATATAGCTTGGTCTTGGTTAGTACATGTCCGTCTGCCATATGGCTTTTGACCTTGACCTCAATTTCACGGTCCAGTGACCAGGTTAAGTTT
>MJUU01034221.1:0-20457 GCA_002080025.1 Modiolus philippinarum
GTCAAGCAAGTGGCAAACCTTTCAGTTTATCGAAATTAAGATTTACACCCCAAGCTCTCTACCTTTCATTGACTCGCTGTCGTGCAAAGACAACATTGTATACATTTGTAAGGTTTTCACGTCTGATATATCTACAATGTAGACATTTGACATCCATGAATCTAACACATATGTGTAGGTTTGGGGTGTTAATCTTGACTTCATTACAATAAAAGTTTTGCCACTTCCTTGAGCAATAGGATTCCTTCGCCTCTTTCATGAATACTTGACGTAAACATCATAGGGAAATAGACAAAAATATAGCGTTTTGGGGGATATAGGAATGAAGAAGGCATGTTTTGGTTACATGGTTGCTTTATTGATTTAGAACCGAAAAAAAAATATTGAAGGTGTATTTTGCTATTAAATTCGGCATATTTCCATTTTCCAATGAAATCACTAAAAAGGGGTTGGTTATCAGTTTGATCTGCAACGAGTGAATAGTGATAAGATCTCCATCAGAATTAGAGCCAAATTACTCTTATTCCTCCTATGTCGTAAATATTGCATTGTAAGATGAAAAGTATAGTTTAGCACTTATTTATTCTTAAGTTGTTTTTTCTAATACGGTTGTTATAAAATTATGGGCAGATAAAACATGGATGTAGATCATTTTGACAATGACAATCGATGCGAAGGCCGTTTTGAATTTTCCTTGACTTTGATAAAGAAGTAGTTGATACATACTTATACAGAACAGTCTTATTTACCTGCAAACGCCATCAATGACATTACACTGTTTAGTTTGGGTAAAGTACTGTTTTCTGGATACTGACCAGAACGGTTCATAGAAATAAAACGTGTCCTCTCTGCATCCTATGATATGACCTACAAAAGTTGTTTCACCTCTCTGGTAACCAAATAACAGGATGTCTGTCCGTCTTCTGATGCCTGTTTGTTCTGCTTCTATTTTATTTTGTACATGAATTTGCGTTGCTGCAGTTTTGGGTAAATTTGCCTGCTTTCCATGAAATATCTTCTTGTAAAAAGACTTGGTCCACACAGAAAGTGATGTAAAATTTCCTAACATAAAGAAAAGATATTTTAAACGCTTAATTCTATGGCTTTCGTCATGACAATATTTAAATGTATACCGTGTCGGTGTCCCAAATTCAATGGTTCTTCAAACATTTTCATACATTTTACATTTTCACGGAATTGACGTTACCGGTCACAGTTTGATTTTATCCTTGCTTGGTTTACTCTCCGTATGACAGGTGTAGCGTATGGAGTATGACTTGCTTACCTTTCTAGAACACCTGATGTTAATCTCGGTATTTATGGGAGTTCATAATGTAATTGTCTAAGTTTTGAAAAAATGAGTTCTTATTGTCGTGTTTTATTTTATTTTTTCATTATTTTATCTATTCATTTATTTATGTTATATATTTATATATGTTATTTATTATCCCCACACTTTCGAAGAAAGTTCGGGGATAATGTTATTCCCTCCGTCTGTCCGTCCGTCCGTCCGTCACACTTTTCTTGTGACTCAAACTCCTCCTACATTTTTGGATTTAGGGATTTAACTTTGTTGTAGAATTGTTGCATTTAGTCTGCAGATGCGCAATAAGCTTTCGGATTTCCGATATTGGTCTTGGTGCAAACAAGAAGCCCCATGATGTCAATTTTTACACGTGTGGCATGTGACACAAACTCCTCCTACATTTATGGATTTAGGGATTTAATTTTGTTATAGAATTGTTGCATATAGTCTGTAGATGCGCAATAAGCTTTCGGATTTTTGATATTGGTCTTGGTGCAAACAAGAGGCCCCATGATGTCAATTTTAACAAAGACCCAAAGATGTGGATTAGATACATGTGGCATGTGACGCAAACTCCTCCTACATTTTTAGATTTAGGATCAAATCTTTAAGCAGAATTGTTGCAAATAGTCTATAGATTTGCAATATGCTTTTGGCCGGTTCCAACTTTGGTAAATTTCCTGAAAATGTCAACGACACATATTTTTCTTTTAATTTTGGCATATTATCTTATATTCTGACAAGTGTTTGGTAAAAAACAAAATTCTGATAACTTAGGATTCTGAAAGGCGGTTCCAATTTTGGTTATTTTCCTGAAGGTCTCAAAGACCACTTATTTTTTGAAATTCTACCTAGCAACCGTATTTAAAATGTTTGTGTAGTTTAGGACGAACATTTTCATCAATTGGATTTCAAAAATATTTGATTCCAATTTTGGTAAATTTCCTGAAGGTCTCAAAGACCACTTATTTTTGGAATTCTACCTAGAAACCATACTTAAAATGTTTGTGTACTTTTGGACGAACATTTTCATGAATTGGATGTCAAAAATATTTGATTCCAATTTTGGTAAATTTCCTGAAAGTCTCAAAGACCACTTTTTTGGGGGGGAATTCTACCCAGCAACCATACTTAAAATGTTTGTGTAGTTTAGGACGAACATTTTCATAAATTGGATTTCAAAAATATTTGATTCAAATTTTGGTAAATTTCCTGAAAGTCTCAAAGACCACTTATTTTTTGGAATTCTACCTAGCAACCATACTTAAAATGTTTGTGTAGTTAAGGGTGAACATTTTCATCAATTGGATTTCAAAAATATTGGATTCCAATTTTGGTAAATTTCCTGAAAGTCTCAAAGACCACTCATTTTTGGGAAATCTACCTAGCCACCATACTTAAAATGTTTGTGTAGTTTAGGACGAACATTTTCATAAATTGGATTTCAAAAATATTTGATTCAAATTTTGGTAAATTTCCTGAAAGTCTCAAAGACCCCTTATTTTTTGGAATTCTACCTAGCAACCATACTTAAATTGTTTATTTATTTTAGGAAAAACATAAAAACATTTTCATCAACTGGATTTCAAAAATTATTGATTCCAATCTTGGTAAATTTCCTGAAAGTCTCAAAGACCACTTATTTTTGGAATTCTACTTAGCAACCATATATCCTAGAATTCTTTTAGTAACAATAATGACTATCAATAGGTAGATTTAAAAAATAATGAAAAAAATATGCTAAGGGTGTAAAACAATTGTTTTCTGTGTCAAACAGGGAGTGCGGGGATAGCTGTCGTTTCCGACAACATCTAGTTTATTTATGTTATATATTTATTAATTATTTATGTTATTTATTTATCTATTTGGATTTATCCTGCTCTTGTCTTTCTTCTTTCTCGTTTTTGCAATGTTATGGGCTTTTATTTTTGAAATTGTGGCGTCACCTGTTCTTTTGGTATTGTCCTTGTTTCATGATTTATTATAGGATTAAACACCGTTTTAAAGGAATTTATTGGAGTATAAACGGGACCAATTCACTCACAAACAATTAAAAGTCCGAAGGACTTTTATGATATGTTTGTGAGTGACTTGGTTCCGTTTATACTCCCATAAATTCCTTTCAAACGGTGTTTAATCCTTATAATTCTTTTAATTTGATGATAAGTAATTAAATTATTACTTTAATAATGCCAATCGCACATTTTTGTTCTATTTGATTCACTCGGCGTATGAATTTATAAGGTGAACTTAACTGTAGTTCGGTCAACGTGGTCTATCGAGAAATAAACGACTTCAGAAATTGCAACCGGAAGTAAATTCAACCAATCATATCAGCGTATTTCCTATTATGCAAATCATATACGAATTATCAACTCATCGCAGTCCTCAGATGCATAATATCTTATATTGAATCTATTCCCAATTTTCTTTTTTTCGGCTCTAGTTGTTACCAAGCAAATATGTTTTGGTTGATACCCTAGTATCCAGATGCTCTTTACGTCAGTCCTGGTCCTATTTATTGGTTCAAAGAAAAATATTTGCTTTATTTGTGTTTTATTTATTCCTACTAAACATTTGCCAGAGTTATGCCCCAAAAAGATGTTATATATATGGCCATATAGAAACAAAATTGATCACAACTCGATATAACAACATACAGAAAATACTGTGAATTTAGGTTCTGCACATGCGCATTTCGACAAATTTTGTCTCTTCAGTGCAGATCAAAACATTTGGAAATTCATGAACCAAAGTATGTGTAAAAGCTGATAGAGAACAAAATTACCAATTGGGTCTAAATAGAAAGGCCAAAATCAGCTAAGGGCAGAGCTATGCAAGAGGGAGATACTCCTTAGGTTAAAGCAAAATTGTCTTAAATTTATGTACATGTATTGCAAATTTTCAAATGAAATCTGTTTTTGGGCCAGCACTGAAGTACTGACTACTTGGTTGGTGAATACCCTCGGGGATTAACAGTCCATAATAAAGGGCATCGGCCCAGTGGTAACAAATAACAAAATACCGAGATTACTGTGAATTTAGGTTCTACATATATGCTTATTCCGACAACTTATGTCTCATCATTGCAGATCCAATCAAAACAATAGGAAATCCATGGACCTAAATATGTGTAAAAGCTGATAGAGAACAAATTGAGCAATAAAAATATGCAATTAAATGACCTATAAAAAAAACGAAACTGTTGTTGCTTCATAATTGTTATTGTCTCGCACATTAATTACGTACTAATAGTATATATTGATGCTGCTACAATGATAACAATCAGGAAACAACACAGGTACTTTCTGTCTCTTCTTGTCATACTTCTGTAAGGAGTGCCTATGTGATGTTGCTATGTTGCCTGATTCTTGGCCTATAATTAAATAACTTTATTCAAATACTTATAACCTATTCGGGTTGTAGTACATCACATAAGAACAAAACATAAAAGAATTAATGTTTACAATATAAAACAGTTATTTGTCTCCTCTCCTCAGTTCTAATGACTGTTGTAAAAAAGAAACGACTGTTTTAATTTGTTCAGAGGTTGACGGATTAAGTATAACAGTCAACTTTTTTAACTGATTCAGGGAATTAGAATTTAGTTGAGTTTTCATATAAAATTCTAAAAGTTGCTTTCTTCAAGATTGATTAATTGCACAATTAAAGAAGAAATGTTCCTCATTGTCCAAGTCTTTACATGTTTTACATAGTCTTTCCTCTCTGGGTATCTTGTACATTTTTATGTAGTATCTACCAGTTTCTATTAAAAACTCATGGTCACTAACTCTAAATTTTGTTATAAGTTTTCAGTTTTCCTTATTGGGATGAGATAAATAATCTGTTTTTTTATAATGTTTGATTTTTGCCCTGTAATATACGAAATCGATTCTTCACAATATCAACATATCAGTTCATATATCAAAGGAATATATCAGAACAGCAATTCATGCACAAAACAAGGGTTTTTGTGTTAGCAATATTTATTTGTGCTCAAAAACCATTTTTTAATTTTTTTTATTTTGAATCGTATAAAAACGTGATACCAAGAATACTGTTAATTCAATTTCTGTAGACGGCAATTTCGACAACTTATGTCCCTTCGGTGTAAACCAAATCAATCTTATGGAAGACCGAGAACCGAAATAATGTCTAAAAGCTGATGGAGAAAAATTACAGAAAAGACCTATGTAAATGAAAAGACAAAATCAGCTTAGGACAGAGATATGCAACTTATTACGTAGATAAATAGAGATTTAAATCTCTTTTTCCTACCCAAAAAATTCGTGCTTCCCCTAAGACCAGGAATACTGATGAAAGTAGAATTCGTGAAGAAACACGTAAACCCTGTCACTCCATCTATTTTACATCAATGTACTAATTTTTATACGCCATCACACTAATTTGTTTTGAATGTTGTGATTTCTATTTCTATGCTTTGTAGCTGTCTAACGTCATTGTTTTCTGTGTCTAACGTCATTGTTTTCTGTGTCTAACGTCATTGTTTTCTGTGTCCTCGTTTTGACCGTGTCTTTGGACTTTTTTTTTTGTAAATTCCACTCCTTTGTTCCTTTTACTTGAAATGCCTATACCAAGTAATCATCATTGCGGTTTTATTTTTTTTTTTTCGTTGATTTTGCACCTCCTTTGTCTTTTGGCCTTTTCTCCGAGTAATTTCGGCTCATGGCAGTTTTATTCACTTATTTTGATACTACCCCGTATCTATAGAGCATATTTTCACTACATCAAATATCAGAGTATACATATTGTCATCGGCTTATGGTATCAAGATCAAAGATCAATTTCCATTAATTAAGCAAATTTTATCTTTTTATAAAGTGCCTTCTATTTTATAAATTTTACAACATATAGCAAAAAAAAACAAAAAAAACACAAACATTCAAAAACAAAAAAACAAGACAAAACAGAACCAAAAATAGCAAAAAACAATAAATCAAAAATAAAATAATAATAAAAACTATACCTGGCAATATACAATGGAACTGAATCAAAGCGTGTGTAGTTTACTTTGTTATGGGTATGCAATAACACGGATATGGTGGTCTAACTCACACTGGTTTTAAGAACCGTGTTAACATCGTGTTTCTGAAATGTATAATTGTTGGTGGCCATCAAGTAACTTCAAGATGGCAAAGTGTTACTGTAAAGTTTAACGTGAATCTTTACTCCATATCTTACAGGCTGGTACGGTTGTGTTGTTTGCAGCAAACATTAAAACGTTTCTTGAATAAATTCTCATTCAGAATGACGTCATTGGCACCTGGATGCTCCATGTACCAAGCTCACTCGGGGAATTCCCAAGTGGTGTTTAGGGGAGTACCCCCGTCTATGCGGAGTAGTCAGGAAGCAATGCAGAAAACCTGGCCGAAAACTGTCACGCTTCATGCAGCATTAAGGTCTCTTCTCTTAAACTATATGTCTTGAAAAAAAAGAAGATTGAATTTAGGGTCGTATAGATAGCAAAATTTCCTGCCACACCAAAGTTTTCCTCTCCTTTTCCATTGCAATCAAAACTCGTTGTCCCGATTTTCGTACTAAATTTAAAATACTTTTGTTTGAATTGGCTTACTTGGTTTTGTCCTAGAAATATGAAATAGTACGCAGTGAAAGTTAAACTCATACCAATCAATCAATCAGACTGGCGTGAGGTTATTAAGAAACTGCCGTTAGAAACCTTTAGTTAGTTTACTTACGTTTATCAGTATCATGTTGTTTTATTTTGTACTAAACGTCACCTTATCAATTGAAAACATTTTTATCTTTGACACCAGAAATTTTTCTTTATCTTAATCTAACAAAGGTAGTACACAACTCTAAAAGTTCCCATTAAATATCTTACTGTGTATTGTTAGTGTTCAAAGAAGTCATATCTGTTGAATATAACAAGGATATACGATACACCTCTGCAATATTTTAGATC
This sequence comes from Modiolus philippinarum, assembly GCA_002080025.1. Taxonomy (NCBI): domain Eukaryota; kingdom Metazoa; phylum Mollusca; class Bivalvia; order Mytilida; family Modiolidae; genus Modiolus; species Modiolus philippinarum. The sequence goes on from MJUU01034221.1 coordinate 7,251, forward strand.
TCAGAGTTATTGCCCCTTTTCGAATTTCCAAAAGTTTTCTTGTTTTATACTTCAAAAAATAAAAGATATAGGTTAAGTTTAAATGCTGAAATGTTCCAAAGACTTTAGTTCTTCACTTTGTTCACCCATAACATCAGGTCAAGGACGTATATAGATATACGTCCTTGATCAGGTCCACATCTCATCCAAGATAGACGGCAATTTCGACAACTTATGTCCCTTCGGTGTTTCAAATCAAACTTATGGAAGATCGAGAACCGAAATATGTCTAAAGGCTGATAGAGAAAAATGACAGAAAAGACCTATGTAAATGAAAAGACAAAATCATGCACATTTAGAAATAATATTTACCAAACGAAATAATTTTTCAGACAACGTCATACGAGATTGTCTTGACTGAGGATTTCTTTTTGTCGAGTATCGAGTTTCGAATGAGAATTTGTGAGTATCGAGGCAGAATATGTGAGTATCGAGTACCAAATAGCGAGTATCGAGTAACAAAAAGCTAGTATCGAGTGATAAAAGCGAGTATCGAGCAACACAAAGGGAGTATCGGGTGACAAAAAGCGAGTATCGAGTAGCGAAAAGCGAGTATCGAGTAGCGAAAGGCGAGTATCGAGTAACAAAAAGCAAGTATCGAGTGACAAAAAGCGAGTATCGAGTAGCGAAAAGCGAGTATCGAGTAGCGAAAAGCGAGTATCGAGTAACAAAAAGCGAGTATCGAGTGACAAAAAGCGAGTATCGAGTGACAAAAAGCGAGTATCGAGTAACAAAAAGCGAACTAGTATTTGGTTTTATTTCTCACTCTAATCTCTACATCCACAGAGAAATATAAAGTCAAAATTCGCCTATTTACACAAGGAGTTACATCCCTTGATTGCAATGTCATCAAATCCGGATTACAGCATAAACACGATTTTCTCGCATTTTCTTGGACAGTGATACCAATTTCAAATACGAAAATAATGATTTGATTTTTGCGGTAGACTTAACACACTTATGATCCCCGATGAGAACAGTTGTAGACTATAGTCATCACCCCTGGCGAAACTGTACACCGTGCAATCAGGGTAGCGACTAACTGTACGCAGGGTAGTGCAAAACAAACCAAAAAAAGGCATGCAGACGAAAAGTAACTTCATTATTATATGCTATTTGTATCATATTTACAAATATATGGGCAATTGTAAAGGAAAACTACACTATTAACCCTTTTTGTCTCAAGTATGTAAGCGTATATGTTTTAAATAAAGTCACAATAACCAAAATAGTTAGTGTACACCAAAAAAATCAGGGTAGGACTAAGCGTACAGTTGGTAGCGACTAAGCAGTACGCAGGGTAGGACTAACTTATTATTATTTTTTAATTATTGTCATACTTCCCAAATAAAAGAAACTGTACATTTTTGCACATTGTTAAAAATATTTTAATACTGTTTGCCAATGGAGACATCATATTATATTCAATGGCATTGTTTATTTCAAATATTACATTGTAAACAGGTTTTTTATTTGACGTATTCTCTTCTTCTTTTTTTTCTCTCAGCAGACATCTGTAACCGGAGAGCATGAATCTCCTTACAAAATTGACTAATGTCACCTCCGGGGATCGAACCCGGGACCTCTAGCACTTCAGCCAGCCACCTAACCAAATGAGCTAAAGAAATATTCCGTTAGGTCAGTCGATTTTTACTGGCTATATATCTACTACCTACTACAACGCAGGTAGGCTGTCCTGTCACACATCAAAAAACACATCTGGACTTCTTTTGGGGGATTTCTGAACCATATTGTCTTAATATATTGACGTGTGGAACGGCATAATTCATTCTCGATATATCTGCGGGGGCATAATCACTGTGTAAACACAGGACCCTCACTAACCATTCCTTCATTTTTAAAAGCACCCATATGCATAAGAAATTTGCGTTCGTAGCCGATTCTCCAAAAACTGGTCTTTATGTGTATCTCATCTGTACTGTATTTTCGTTGGAATACCAATCGACAACATCCAAGAATAATAAAAATGCAATATTTGTTTCAGGAAATACAAATCTATTTGCCATGCTCAAAAATTTATAAATGTTTGAAGTTTGCTTCAGTTTGTCATAAAAAGCATTACATTCTGTAATAAGCCTAGTGCAAATGTAAACAGGTCCGGGTCGGGAAGACCATTTCGGGAAGCCGGGATCGCAGAGTTAAATGGGAATTCGGTATTTGCTGAAAAACGGGGATTGAAATGAAGCGGGATCCGGGAAATGGGATTTTTTTCGACCGGGAATTCGGCACTAAAATGAAACGGGATGAGGGAAAGGGCACATTTGTCTGTCGGGAATTCGGGATTGATACTTACCGGGGTTTTTTTTTATATTCTTCAATGCCACACCTATAATAATGAAAGGTGTTTAAGCTATTTAGCTTGAATTATCCATTCCTTGGTCTCCCAGAAGAGTGAATCACTGTTTACATATTACTCCACTGGTGAGTTAAGTTAACATTCCTTGCTACTCGGGAAGTCGGGAAAAAGTCATTTATGACCGGGAATTCGTGATTTCGTGTTTTTTGGTCTGGGAATTCGGGATTAAGTCCCCTCCTTTCCTCTCTCATATTATTGTGACAGTGGTTAAATCTGATAATTTTCATTTTCGGTATTTGTATTCTTGACATTTGATTTTCTTGCATTTTAATTTAAATCTTATCTTGACTCAAGGACTTAAATCCAAAACACTTAACGCTAAGTTGTTAATTGATTTCTTTCATGATCTGTTTGTCTGTTCTTTTTTTCTGAATGATCCGATGTTTTAATTGTTAATTCTCACATGTTTTCGCTGGTCTTATTGTGTAATATTATGTCAATTATTTGCTAATATGTTTTCGGACAGTTGGATTCCGACATTGAAAGTGTATGGACGTCACGGAAAGCCGTTTTTCCACATTTCGTTTTATTTATACGGATTTTCCGTGTGTATGTGTATATTGTTATTATTGAATATTTAATTTGGAACTTTATTCCGTGTTTTATTTATTTCAAAAGTGAGTTAGTTTCCCCAAACTGTATTCATAACAGACCGGTGCAAACCACTGTTATACTATCACGAACGTTTATCATTAACTGTGATGATCGACCTGAATGTATTCCATGCAATTGTCCTTATACAATTCAACATGTTTTAATTGAATGTGTAGATGTTGCCGATATCAGGCGTGATTTTTATTCTGCTGATTGTCTTAAAGACCTATTTACAAACGTCGCAGGCGACAAAATCGTTCAATTTTTAAAAGCAATCAATTTATTTAGTAAGATTTAAATAGATCAATTTTAAACAAGTTTCTAATTTCTAATATTGTTATTGTTAAACCAAAAATTTACTATTATGTTTTTTAACATTTTACACATTTGTTTTACTTGTATAAAGCTATATGGTTTTATATTAATATTTTATGTATTTATTTGAATTTTTCAATAAATCCAACAGTTCTCGCCACAATATAGCTGAAATATTGCTGAAGTTGGCGTAAAACGTCAATCAATCAATCAATCAATCAATTAATCATTAACTGGTAAGGATAAATCTGTTTGACAATATGTTCAGTTACAAGGTGGCGATTCATCGTCAGATTCGACAACTTGAACTGATATGGTCTTGTTTGATAATACTTTTACACTGATAACCTGCTTCAGGTTGAACTTTTTTTTCTTGAAATCCTTCGGCATTTGTGAGGTGGTCAGTTATACTGTGGAAAGATTCAAGACTTCAGGACAGTACTTGCAAGACTTATGTAGATGACAACTGACTTGAAATTCATAATGATAATAAGAAGAAAGTTCTGCAAATCATCATAGTAAATTACTGAGTTTGTGTTATTGTGCTTAGATACACATATATTCAAGATACTGTCATTTCAAAAGATGTTTGAGATATCGGCATGGAAATGAAAAGGCGGTTTCTCTTTTTTGCATCAATCTCCAATTAAAATGTTCACATATACTAAATGTTGCATCTCTTGTGTATCTAGAAAAAGATTTCCTATTCTGGTCATATGGTAATAATGAGATGACTGTTGTTTAGTATGATGTTTTGTCCTTTATCTACAGACTTTCACTAGTCCATTGATTCTGACATTAGTCCAAATAAACAAAACAGCTCATTAGCAATTGCATATTAACATTTAGGTTCCATTCAGGGTGAACATATACTCTTTGTATGGCATTATACGCTAATTTGATTGTAACATAGTCACACCCTGCGTACAGTTCGACTTTTAGTTTGTCGCTACATACAGTACGCTTAGTCCTACCCTGATAAAATTGCGTACAGTAAAACTTTTGCAAATTATACAGTTATCAACAATCAAAACAACCTGCAATTAACACATAATATAGATTGGCACCTCTGAATCTCATATTAATAATCGAAGTAAAACACAATGTCCTTATAAAATGGAAAAGTAATCAACTCACTTTTCGTCTGCATTCCTATTTTTAGTTTGTTTTGCACTATCCTGCGTACAGTTAGTCGCTACCCTGATTGCACGGTGTACAGTTTCACCAGGGGTGGTCATGGGACATAAGTTTTCGTGATTTTGAAAATTTCCTGTGCATTTCATGTTAAAATGGTCAACATTTAAAAAATTCTGCAGAGCTTATTTTTTTTGTCAGATTTTCATGAATATTGCACCATTAAAAAGAGCTTAACAATCAGTTTCTTCCTGTAATTTTCATTTAATTTTTGGTGCTGTAGTTTTCTTATTGTCATGATTTAAATACAAAGTAAAATATCTAACTTCACAATTAATAATATGGACGTCGATATTTCAAACTTGCATGCCTTTAAATCATGACAATATCAAAACCAGAACACCAAAAATTATATAAATAGGAAGTTCAAACTGTTTGTAAAGCTCTTAATGGTATAAATTTTATGAAAATCGGGCAAAAGATGAGCTCAATAGAATTCTTGAAATAAAGACTGCAAAGAATGAAATACACTGTGAAATTTCAAAATCACGAATACTTATATAAGGAAAACTCCTATTTGCAACAGCAAAGTACAGTTTAGTGCAGGAAACCTAGGTTTCCTAAGCAAAACCAGGTTTCTGTAGAGCGAAGCCCGGTTTCGGTGAGGAAAACCTACATTTACTTGAGGAAATTTGGGTTTGGCTTCAGAAACCCATTGGACGCTGAGCATTACATGAATTTCTGAGAGGAAACTCACATTTGCTGTACTAAAGTCTAGTTTAGTCCAGGAAACCTATTTTTGCAGACAGCAAAACCCGGTTTTGCTAACTAAAATCGGGTTTCTCTGCATTTTGGTTAATTTCGCTTGTCATGTCCCATGACTGTTTAATCGGCGACTCCGAGATTGGCCGATATTTGCATCCGGAAACAGGGATTGTCATTGGTTATCTTAAGGAATAAGGGGAAAAACACTGAGAATCGGGATCTCTTGATATTTTTGTCAGTTATACTTTATCAGGATAAGCAGGTTTACTGTTCTTTTTCTTATAATCTTGTTACTAAGTTTAATTTCAATCAAACACATAGTTTAATCGTATTCGTAGCAGAAAAAAACTTGATTTAAATCATATGGACCAGTGTAAAATAAGGTGTCCTGCTGGCAGCTTTTCCAACGTGAAATGCTGGCAGCCATCTTTGATGAAAAATGAAATTGCCACACTCATATTGGTATAACTATATCAATTTTCGTCAAAGAACACATGCTATTAAACTTGGTTAGACTGATGCAACTGAAACATAGCCCTATTGTATCATCTGAAATGATATGAAATGTTTTCTAAAACGTGAAAATAACGCTTGCTTGGCAATTCAAAACACAAGCAACGTAAAATTGTCAATTTATTTACGTAATTTTCCTAGTCTTAGGTTTGAGTGAAAACAATGAATAGAGTTACATCGCGTTGTACGATATTAGGTAAATTACCAACGGAGGGGCTGGCACATCAACCGAAATTTTGAAGTTTTACTCAAATTTTGGCGTTTTTCTGTTGATTTCTCGGTAACGGTCAAATTTCATCCACGATTTTTTGAAGATATGTACATTTTGTATTGGTATTTCCGTTCAAATTAGAATATTTCGGAAATAGGGCATAGTTAACTCGCATTCAATGAAAATGTCGTTAATTTGACTCAAATTTTCCCCGATAATAATACCGATAAATAATGAAAACCAATCAAAGATATTTTGAATTTGATGATCCGAATAAATATTTCAGGTCTAGACTTCCAAATTAATAGCTTTTTTAGATTTTATCTGCACTGAAGAGACATTAGTTGTCAAAATGCGCATATGCAGAAACTCAATTCACAGTAACTTGGATTAGCATATTAGAGGATTCTACTATTTTCTATAACTTTATAGATACCATATCTTAATCTCTGTTATATGATACCCTTAAGAATTGAGAATTTAAAGAAATCGTGAAAACAACTTGAACTTTCTACGACAGCTAAAAAATATATAATTTAATAGTTGTTCTCTCATTTACAAAAATAGCCGTATGTGATTCCGTTAACCCAAACTCGAAAACTAAGCGTCTTTTTGGACCTTGGGGTCCCTAAGACGGTGTGGTTAAGTTTCATTTCTGACGACCAAAATGCATTAATTTTCGTTTCATTAAATGTCAATACATTGCTCATAAATATGGCTCTTTTCATTTTTAAACGTTTTGAAGTAAACATGAAAATAAAAGTTCAGGAGTTTTTTATCAATTGGCCTAACAGGAATCCTCCTGATCATTTACACCAACCTTGTTACACTGGAAGTCAATCTTCTTATGTTGGTATTAATTATACAGTATTAATCTAGACGGTCATCAATGTAGATTTCTGTGAACCATACCAAGAGATCTTGACAGACTGGGCATTTTATTTTCAGCAAACATGACATAAATCACACAGCATCAGTCAGTTTATATAAATCTACGTATAGACTCGCGCAAGGCATTGTGGTTCCAATACAAAGTGTAAAACAAGTGTGGATCGTAATGCAAGGCAATTCCAAGTCCCCTACCGGTAGAACAAGGCTTTATTACATTGATCTACACGAGCAAAAATGGCAAAATATGTTTTCTTAGTCAAAGGCCCATAGCTCCTTCAAAAATCAGTGGACCGGAACCAATCTTATATTTGATCTGTAACTCATTCAGGTAGACTCACATACAAAATATTAGACCAATACCTGCGGCAGTTTAGAAAGGAAGTTCGGAAAACTGTCATTTTACTAAAATTTTCTAAGTCTAAGGCCCATAACTCCGTCTAAATTCACTGGACCGGAACAAAACTTTAACTTGATCTGTAACTCATTCAAGTAGACTCACATACAAAACATCAGCCCAATACCTGCAACGGTTTAGAAAAAAAGTGCGGAAAACTGATGCGGGACTGACAGACGGGACGGACAGACGGACGGACGGACAGAGCGCAAACCTAAAGTCCCCTTCGACGATCGTCGGTAGGGGACTAATAAGTCGAACAAGTTTTATGCACTATCATATCAAAACAAATTCAAATTTTAGATAAAAGATTCAGTCACTGAACTTGCCACTGGAATACAATTTTGACACATTGTGACCATTTCTATAGGTTTTTGCTAAAAATTTGTTATTGAATTTGGGAAGGGCAAATGTTTATACACTCGCAACTAAAACTTGGATTTGGTTCTAGGTGTCCTCCGAACAATACCATCTTTCAAAACACTGTGAAATGGCTAAAACTGATGCAAAATGCTTTAATAGCAATGTTCGACTGCTAATATGTCAGACAACATACAGTAAGGCGAGTATCATTTTTATTCCTAAAAGGTAAGCCTACATGTGACCATCTGAAACGATTTTAGCATATTTTGAAAATGACCCACGATAAAAACAAATTCACTGAAAAATGGCCCTACTTTTTTAAATATAAGCATATTCATACACAAAACTTTGAAAAGTTGAATACCATATGTTCTTATGTCAGCAGCCCTCGTCAGAGGTGCATATGTAGCTGTTACTATGCAAATAGCTCTTTGCATAAAGTGTTGTTATCTTTTAATGGATTGAAAATTTCCATATTGGCATACTTTAGGTCATGTTGGCATACTTTGTCATTCCTATTGAATTGGCAGTTTTAAGCATATAGAGTCAAATACAGTGAAGTTAATACGGGACTTTTTTATGTTGTTGTTCCTCAAAGTTATGCAGGCCGGCACCATTTGATTTTTAGGGGGATAGGCTTGGTATTTAAAAAAAAATCTGGTCTCGATTTTTGTCCCCAAAATATTTCTGACCAGCACCTGGGTTGAAAAAAAATCTGGCTCTGACTTTGTCCATTAGAAAAAAATCTGGCTCAACAAAATTTCATTGCATAGCATATATCGGAAAAAATTATCTGGCCCGCGAAGCTCCCCCAAAAAATTCTAAGCTCAGGGAAAACCCAACCCCCTGAAAACCAAATGGTCCGTGCCTTATATATGTGTATTTATAACCATATATGACGCCAGATAGACGCGAGCCTTCAAATACTATGCTTCCTTTTGTTACTCTATACTCGCTTTTTGTCACTCGATACTCGCCTTTTCTAACTCGATACTCGCTTTTTCTAACTCGATACTCGCTTTTTGTTACTCGATACTCCCTTTTTGTCACTCGATACTCGCTTTTTGTCACTCGATACTCGCTTTTTCTAACTCGATACTCGCTTTTTTTTACTTGATACTCGCTTTTTGTTACTCGATACTCGCTTTGTGTCACTCGATACTCGCTTTTTCTAACTCGATACTCGCTTTTTGTTACTTGATACTCGCTTTTTGTTACTCGATACTCGCTTTGTGTCACTCGATACTCGCTTTTTCTAACTCGATACTCCCTTTGTGTTACTCGATACTCGCTTTTTATCACTCGATACTCGCTTTTTGTTACTCGATACTCGCTTTTTGGTACTCGATACTCACATATTCTGCCTCGATACTCACAAATTCTCACTCGAAACTCGACAAAAAGAAATCATCAATAAAAGATGGCGACAAGTTGACACTACATCCGGAGCATTGTACATGACTATTATTTATCCATCGAACGTGTCAATAAAATATATATGATTTCCTATTAAAAGCCATCCATGACCTTTACTCAAATTCTGAAGTGAAAGTACAACAAAAGATTATGATGATGCATTACCTTGGCTTAAGCAGTGCACTCCCTTTTTCGAAATATGAACAATAAAATAATGTGATCCTGACGTATATTTGACCGAATACTTTCACAAATAAAATGGCATCATGCTTTACAATATCACAAGACTCAAATAATTGAGAGAATTGTATTCGTCTAATGAAATCAACAAACGTCTGCTACACCGGAGACCGACAACTACGTACAAAGAACTTGATGTACTGTTTCAATATATGGGAGTCGTGAAATATCAACTAATTGTATTGGAAATAATTTTAAGTGGAACCTATTTCATTCATTTTGAAAATTAACAGAGCTAGTATAAATGTAATTGATTTTTTTATTGGTAGACTAGAGCATGCTTATCACGAGGATGCATATCAAAACGGTTGGGAATAAAAGCAGTGTGTAATTACATATTGAATTAGAGGCTTACATAGTGCTATTCAGCACGTTGGTGGAGACTGTTATTGAGGGGTGTTACAATGTAGGGAGGGGGACTGAGACTGTTATTGAGGGGTGTTAAAATGTAGGGTGGGTGACTTTCTATTACCGGACCTGTCCAGGACAAGATTAAAGCCCAATTCCCACAAATCCTGTCTAAAGTAAAAATCTTAGAGTGATACTTCCAGAAATTACAGGACCTGTAGTTCTTTTAAGGTGAGACGTTACTAAATGGCTATGTCCTTACTTTCTCGTGAAAATTTGCACACAAGTAGATGTTGATGACTTACATCGGAATATCAACTTTTTAATAAGGGTCATCGATCACTTAAGAAAGATATTTGACATTGAAAACGCGATCTTTAGGGTTCATTTTTACAAAGACGTAACGTAAAAATAGCAATATCACACCTGAAAATGTTACGTTTTTCGATATATCTACAAATGCAGCGATTACATATTGTCCAAAAACTAACACAAAGAAGAGGACGAAATTTCGAATCCATTGATATATAGAAAACCATATGTCATGGATCATCTTTTTTCTCTATGTTAGCGCAAACTTTTGCAAGAGGTGTAAAAAATGCCAAACGTAAGGTTGTGTGTCGACGTTACAATGCATAGATTTCATATCCGATCGTTTTGTATTGGAGGCAAATGACGATAATATTCCATGTAAAATCCCGGAATAGACGATTATTACTTTTGACAAGATAATTTTACTGAAAATAACAGTAAAAGAATTTTTTTTTCAATAAAAATAATTCCCCTTCAGAAAAGGACAAACAATGAGTTGTGCAAATATCCTTCATTTGTTGGAATTCCCGGTGAAATTACTAATATGTCTTTAATGAATTAATCTTTTTGTTTATCTTTTTTCTTAATAGGTAATCATCTATCTATTTTATTTTCTTAATTTATTTTTCGTTAAATACTTATATATCTTGGGAAACTTTTCTTATTCATGTTATTTATACAATCAAGCCGCAATGCATAAAAAGGGGAGTCAAAATATCGGTCTCTTGTATTGATGAATTGCTTTCTACACAGTAACTGTTGAAAACTAATTTCATTGGTGTACCCGGAGGGAGGATTCAAGGAATTTGAACCCCCAATACCCTTTCCTTTAAACTTTTTAAATTTCGCGCAGAATTTCTACAAAAATGTCAAAGAACGGACTGCAACCTTCGTTTTTTAATGACTGGATCCGTTGGTGAATAATTCGTGATTTTTTCTGTGATTGAAGGTTTTTTGTTTTACACCAATTGCAAGTGACTAATATTTCTGCTCTATAATGGGAAGGGTAAAAGTATGGGTTTTATATTAATGGCGTTCTGCTTTGTACGATACCATAAAATTACGCGGAACAGACCTAAAATGTGCTAGCACATTACGGAAGCATATTGATGCCACACGAAGAAAAAAATATCTCGTAATTATGAGAAAATATCTCATTATTATGAGATAATTATCTCATAATTATAAAATATTATTTCATAATTATGAGATATCATTTCTTAATAATGAGATAATAATTCATAATCTTGAGATAATTATCTCATAAATACGAGATATTTTTTTCTTCAAGTGGCATCAATACGCTTTCGTAGTTCATGCTAAGACAGACTTGTCGCCCCAGTCAATCCCACATTACTATGATTCCAGGCCGACAAATCGCCACTTTTTGTTCTGATATAATGGCGGATGCCATTCTTCGGAAAAAGCACTAAATACAAATTGAACATGCAGGCACGATCTGTACTTTACCCACGATCTCACTTGTGCTTACTACTGCAAACTCGCACCTTCAAGAAAGCACGGCTGTAATAGAAGATTGGCATCAAACAAATTCGCTATTCTTTGGATATAGAAATTTCGTAAATGGCAATATTAGTAGATAAGATTCCTTTCTACATACAAAGGAAAAACATAGATAAAACTGCATCCCAGTTGTTTTCGTTTTTTCAGCTAACTGTGTTATATGTCAGTAAGATATACATATAGAGAAAACAAAGATATTACAATTATACATGTTTTTGTGGATTTATATATAAAAATAGACCAAAAATACTATCTTCATAATACTCGACTGACAATTATACGAATGCATTTACAGACAAGACTTTTTAAATGACCGGGACCATTTAACTTTCAAAGGGGGGCTGAAATTAAAAAAAAAATTGCAATGTTCCGTCTGCAGAAAAAAATCTGGCCCTCAGTTTTGCGTTAAAAAATTCAATAATGCACAATGTCCATAAGAAAAAGTAAGCCTTGCTCAATAAGAGTGTTAATCGGAAAAAATGGTAATAAAAAATCTGCCTCGGGTGAAAATCCAAGCCCCCATCTCATCCCAAAATCAAAGGTAAACACTTAAAAATTCAAATATAAAATTTCCGAACTTTACCGGGACCGCGATTTGTCAGAAAGCATGTCGAGGATTAGTGGATATTCCGACTGAATGTTAAAAAAAGAGCGGGATGAGTTCCGTTTCGATATTGCAATGTTCCGTCTGCAGCAAAGTTTTTCTTTATTGTTATCATAAAAACACATCAAAACAAAACCGTGAAAAAATACTGTAATGTTAAAAAAATTGTGAAAGAAAATTGTTAAGGAACGAAATTGGACCAGAAATGATTTCTAATTAATTTCTGAAATAGTAATCGTTTTTGCATAATACTAACACGTATAAATAGAAGTTTCAGGTGGGAACTGACCTTTTTCCGTACATGTGTACATGTAGCTGTAATTTAATTTAACAATAACCAACGTAAAAAGCCATCGCAAACGCAAACGCTAAACACTATATAGGGGCCGTCTTGAACTTGCTATGAGGTATGAGCAAAGCTTATTGTTGAAGGCCTCATGGTGACTTCAAGATGAAGAACAACAATAAAAGCGTTGTTCCTTTGCTTGTTTTTTACCATGTATTTGTAGAGACTTTGTCTCAAGTGCATTTACTCCATATCCTTTTATTCACCATCGCAAACACTAATTATGAATTTGGCATAATATTTTTTATCTCAGGATTAGCCATTATTTCCTTTCTGTTGAATGAAATGTTGATCTCACCATGTCATCTTTCTTACGCCTACTGTCTTCGAACGCAATCGGAGGGAGGTAACTCTTACCGTGACGTTCATTTTTTCTTTTCAGATATTTTGTAGGTCTTTACCTATATGTTCCGAAAATAAAATAAAAATGATATGTCACCGATCATCTTTTCCTGTAATCAAGCTTTGAAAATCAGGCCAAATTCAGTATTTTTCAGCAATATTTACAAAGAATATGTAGGGAACTGTGAGAACGTGCTTATTGTTTATCTTTCATATAAAATAAATATCAGACAGATTTTTTTTATTTTTTGATATTTCAGAGATATATACTTAAGCTATCTGTAACGCTGAAAAAATCTACATGTCACCGTTCGATTAAGAAAGTTATTTGATATAGTTTACGTAATAGACAATATTTACGGGTAAAGGGAGCTAATTGGCGGGAAAGTGTATGTCAATCTATTCTGACGTCACAAGGAATAGGCCAATACAGGATTATTCCGGCTTGAAAATCAAGTCAATTCCGCATCCGATTCGTG
>MJUU01034226.1:1910-13113 GCA_002080025.1 Modiolus philippinarum
AACTTAAACTTTTACAAAAACTGATAGAGAACAAAAGACTGAAATGACTTAAATGAAAAACCAAAATCACTTGTGCTAAATTAAGATACTGCAAGTTGAAAAAAATGTTTTCGGGTAGCACCAGAGCACTCACCACTGGGTTTGTGAATTACTTCCGCTAGTGGACTTACAGTCCAATAGCGGATGCATCAGCCCAGTGTAATTAAAAAAGTTTATAACGAGGAAATTGCAAATTTAGTTTTCAACCTCTTAGATGCCTTCAATGCACATCAAATCAAACATTTGGCAGACCATTACTGACAAATGTGAAAGAGCCGACAGAGAACAAATTATCAAAGAGATTAAACAAAACTCTAAAATAAGCTGAGGAAATAGACTTGCATAAGGGAGATCATAGTTTCTTGTCACCACCGAAGTATTAAATATTTTGTTGGTAAATACCTTTGGCAAGTGTTCGATGACTAACAATCCACCACCAGAGACATCGGTCGAGTGGTAATAGAAACTAAATACCTGAGCTGCTATAATTATTTTTCTGCATATGGCAATCAATACAACAAAAATATCCTTGTATTTTCTTTAAAATTAAAAGAAGAGATCGACATCGATGTCTGTTAATTAAACAACTTTTCAAAAACTTTGCACATATAATTTCCCATGTGCAGATGATGCATGCATAGTGGGAGACGCTAATCTTGTCGATGCATCCGGTCTCACTTCTTTTAGGTTTTATTTTGAAGCCACAACCGCATCGATTGAGAATCGACATTTCTTCACTAGAGATATTTAAATTTTGAATTTTTGAATGCGAGACTTGCCGAGCGTTTAAAATGTTTAAAAATTAAGCTATCGAGAGTATAGACATGTGGTTTCTCACAAGAAACGGTTGTGGATTTTTTTCTCTAATGATTTTTTAAGGAGATTTTGGACAAAACTATGACCCCCTTTTCTGATGATCCATAATAAATGTGTTCTTTGAGTGTGACGTCATCAGACATGGTCGACTTTTTAATGACGTCACAATGATAGAGTCGGAAAACCGCAAACATATAACACGTCATAACAGATGATATCCAGGTTCATGGTCTGCACTCCCTAATTTGTCACTTTGTAAGAGTTATCTTTTTTGGGTGTGGACAAACAAAAACCTCCAGAACTTCAATGTAATTAAGTGTTTTATTCACAAAGAAAGATGAATTGATCTTTTTGTGATTTTTTTTATTGATTAAATGAATCTCAGGAATCATCTGTTAAAAAAACACATTATGTCATACTATCAATGATTTTACAAAAAAAAACCATGGAATCAGTTGCCTGCCACTGACATAAATATTTTGTTACCGTAGGGCATACCTGTATAGAAATAATTCGAAATATTTTCCTTCTATTTTTTCAAATGTTGACAACTTTGATTTTCTCAGAATTAATTCAGTTGTTAAGATATTCACATAACAAACTTTCTGTTTACCTTAGTGTTCATCAAACGGGAAATGGGGAACCAGTAAATGTCCATACCGGGATCAGTCTAAAAGTACAAATTAGGGAGTGCAGACCATGAAGCTGGATATGGTCTATTGAATTGCCGAGGACAGAGGAGAAACGTATTTCTCCAACTGTTCAGGAGACGTGAAAACAGGGCAGAAATTAGGGAAATAAGTAAACATGTGAGTATAAATTTTCATACTTGCATCAGTTAAATGGATAATGAGATTTACTTTTCGGTAGAAAATAATAAGATTCACCTACAATGGCCGAAAGATGCAATCACATGCCAAAATCTACCAGTAAACTGTTCATGAAAAACAAAAAAAAAGACAAAATACAAACGTAGAAAACGATAGGAACTCGGGATAGCCGGACTTTGTAACGGCATTAGCAATAGCTAGCTGTAGGGTTAAAACGGTTTATAGGTGCCCAAACTCCCAACTATTATTGTACTTGATTGGTAAATAAATAACGTGGGAGTACCCAATATTGACCTATATGAGAAAGGGAAGGTTTGAAAACGTACCATTCATTCAAAAAGATGCATCAAATGAATTTTTGTCAATTTAATAATTATTTGCATCTGTTGAAATGAACAAGATTTTATATTCCCCAAGTTGTTTGACAATTAAAGGGTAAAGAGTAAATCCTCAGGAATTTGTTGCCATAATAAGATAAAGGCCATTCAACGGCTGCAAAAATATACTTTTTCCTCACTTGCGATCCTAATTTTTGTTGTTATCTTGTTTATTATCAATTAATAAAATGGTACAACAATAAAATATCGTATGTACGTTTATTTCATAGTACAAAAGTAAAAAATCTTTAAATACTTTTACAGAAGATATGAACATTTGATATCTAAATATGACGTGACTCGCAAATAACTTATTACAAAGGCGTTTCTCATCCTTGATTTTACGGAAATGTTGTCAAAAAATGCCAGAAACTGATTAAAAAGAAATCCAGTGTAATTGGGATATAACTTACACTCTTTATGCGATAGTGGATATCGACGGGATAGTCTATGTCAATCCATTAAATTGACTTTGGATTCTAGTGACCTGAAGATTTTACACATATACTGGCCTCTCACTGATACTGCCGATGTCTACAGAAATACATGAAGACTGTTTAAATTCTTCGGATAGTTTAGAGTTTGATTTTTCTTCCGTAGTGCAATAGTGTTTTACCATCAGACTAGGTTCCTTGAGCTAGACAGCAGTTTAGCGGCGAGCACTCTTTGACCCATCTTTCTAAATTACATTTTGTCATATTCTTTTCTTTTTCAAGAAATTGGTCATAGAGTTAGTAGTCTACCTGTTTTGGGTTTTTTTAATCAATCAAAATTAACTTAAATAAAGATTGTCTTTGTGTTATTATCACCTTTTCAGAATATGTCCGAAAGTTTGTTAAAAAAATAATTAAATATATGATATAGTAAAAAAGATATTGAGTATGATGGAATGTTAAAAATAACCCAGGAGAAAACATCTTTACCAATTACAAAATCGGTTGATAAAACCGCATATTTCCTTTTTCATGCAAACCTTCAAAATTGTGCAGGTTCTTAATTATATGGAAAGGTCAATTATATCTCAAAATATTACTTGCATTTCGGGTTAGCATTAGTTACCAACTAATTAAAGTAGTAGACCTAGGTTAAGGGAGATAATTCTTCAAATCAGCAAGACGTTAGAAATAGTCACTGTCATCGATGCTCTTGAAGCAATGAAAAGGAATTGAAATAATCTATGTTACTAAGAAAATTGTTTGAAAATGATCTATATAAACATACAAGTGATTTTTAGGAGTTATGTCCTCTAACCTGGGACTACCCCTTCAATTCTTAAAGGTTTGTAAAGAAACGACAAATAGGAAGACGTACAACTTAAAATCTTTTTTTTTCATTAGGTGACATTTTACTTCATTAAAAGCTCTGTTAAAGGTGCATTAATTATGCTTATCACACATGTTTCTATTTCCAATCAAACTCGGTTTATTTTGCCTCAGAAAAATACAATACTGGGTAACTATGTAAGAAGAAATCTAAAGCCTTGTTAATTTGTTATATATAGCCTTTAACATTGTTTCCAGTTTATGACGTATATTTCTCACATCGAGATAGTTAAATTTTCACATTTTTAAGTTCGAGGTTTATCCGAGAACTTCAAAATGTGAAAATTTAACTATCGAGATGTGAGAAATTATCGTAATAAACCGGAAAACAATGTTAGAGATTGTTTTTCTGATTTCTACT
The DNA here is from genome assembly GCA_002080025.1 of Modiolus philippinarum. Classification (NCBI taxonomy): domain Eukaryota; kingdom Metazoa; phylum Mollusca; class Bivalvia; order Mytilida; family Modiolidae; genus Modiolus; species Modiolus philippinarum. The sequence continues at coordinate 5,656 of MJUU01034226.1, forward strand.
CAATTTATCTGAAGTAAACCGATCTCCGTAATCTCCAATCTCAAGTATGCCGCCATTTTGTTGCTATCACTGTTGCTATGTGTATCATTGCGCCATTCATTGAAAGGGGTGTTGAAAATAATATTTCTGATAAAAATGTCATATTATCAATAAATTAAGTTATCTTAGTCATAGAAATGCGAAAACCATTTCGCTAGACAATGATACAGGTATGAATTTCATCAACATCCGGTTGCACTATTTCTAGAAACTTACACGTGACATTTGAATGATTGTCCAATCGTCAACTGACATCAAATTTCTAAACATGTTTATTATTATTTTGATAACCAATCTGTCAGGAGGTGTTTAAATTTGCTAGAAATACATATTTACCTTACGAAACTTAACTTTAATTTATACTGAATCGTTACCTGAGTAAACAAGTTCTGCTCCCTTCGGACATGTTGTTCTGCCCCATCTGGTGTATGTTACACTGACACCTGTATCTACAACAGAACTAATATTTTGATTGTAAGGACACTTTCCAAGTTTGATTTATGTTTGTTGATACATGTGTAATCACGCATCCATGGTCAGTAAAAATATGAATGTAGTGTTGCTCCACATCTTATAATGAATTCCGCTCAAACGGGTGCAAGGTTCCATGAGGAAAGAGTAAATCTCATTATTGAAGAACTCATGGTGACTTTAAGATTAAGAGCAAAAATAACAACGTTGTTCCATTGCTTGGTTCTACCATGTATTTGTATAGACTTCGTCTCATGTGTATTTGCTCTATATCCTTTTGTTGTTTGTTGAAAACTTTAGAAAGTATGTCCTTTATGTGGTTTATTTATTTATATATATATATTTCTATATCGTGACCTGCATTTTAAATTGTAAGGGATAGCAGCTATGTGTAAATTATAAACATTGTTCCGCATGTTAAGAGCTGCATTTTGTGCTAATGTTCCATATTGTCCGACCAACTTGCATAACAATTTTAACCCAAATTGTTTTTAGATAGATATATTTTTTATTGCAAAAGTTATGATCGGTTCAATAGAAAACTTGTGCAATTGTCGTGTTTTATACATCTCTGATATAGATTGAAACCTATATACATGTATATACTTTTATTGGAGGATCCATGCCTACTTTTATTCTAGAAATAATATATAAATATAGAAGAATGGAAGTTTTGTTTTTTGATACAGGAAATATTGGCGAGCAATAATGGACGAGCCCCTTGTAGTAATATTTCTTGTATCAAAAACAAAACTTCTATCATTCTTTTTATCGGTAATTAACTAAATCATTTAATAGAACAAATTTTGAAAATTGATGTTAATTTTCAACAAATCGTGAAATCGGTGAGAGTCTCTATAGATGATTATTTCTTTGTTTCATTGATTCTGATTGACAAAGTAGGCGTGGCCTAAGATACTTTTTGCCAATATTTTTTCGTATTCGGGCAGTAGCAATTACTGAAAAATATCTGCTTCATGAGATCAAAGGAAACTCATACAAATTACCTATAAAGGCATTTTTTTCAAACGCGAGACAGTGCCAATATTCGAATTAACTGTCTGCATTCTAAAATATCAGTTACTCTGCCTTTGATATGTGCGTTTTATTTCATTGGAATAAACAAAATCATAATTTTTTTTCCTTCATTTTAATATTGCCTTCCGAAGTAGGGGATAGGGCTGATGGAGTTCCTCCAACGCCCTCAGCCACCTTTAAGTATATATCTCGCCAACGTTGCATTGCAGGATCATGGGACCTTTAAAACATAAGCATCTTGGAACTAATAAATTAAGCCTCTTTTACCCATATTTTCCTCAAAATAATCTAACACTCACATTAAAATAGTCAATAAACAAAATTACCTTTGCTTGATTTAGGACACTGTTCTTTCCTGGAAGTATGTAGGTAATGTTTTACCATATCAACAAGTGACTGGTCAGCTGGTGATAGTTTGTAATCCTTACAATCATGTCCATTGACTACAGTTATTGCCGACATCAACAGTAAATATAGTTTTGTACTCATAATTATAAAGTCGATGGTTCTACAAAACAAATCTGTAAAACGTTATCGATGAAATATTTCATTTAAGAATTGAATGCAATATTTTGTAGTTTTAATGGAGTGTAAAAGGGTGGACCGTAGCACATTTTGAATGAAGCGCGCTAGCACTTCGTGTGAAAAATGTGCTACGGTCCACCCTTTTACAAGACAATGAAACTACAAAATATTGCATACGAAGCAGAATGAATGTAATTATTTCAGAAAACATATTCAATTCATAATAATTACTGATAAGGATAAAGTTAAATTGTAGATAAAACTGGTTGATGTTTTATTCTAGTCGCAAATAATTATGTTCTATTAATAAAGAATACATATAATAATGTCGAAGATTCTGCTGTTTTTTTTCTGCAGATAGCCTTTTTGATAACTTTAGATCAAAACATTAGGAAGATTATAAAATGAAAGATGTAAAATTATAGTTTTCATAACGAGAAAGAATTGTATATTGCTGGATATCAACTAGAATTATGTAATTTCAATATATCTGTATCTGTATCTGTATTTGTACGTTGTAGTATCCCTGCCGGGCTTTGATACAACGGAATGAGAGAGCGCAGGTTTTATCGCGCGAGCAGCTATATATAGCTGCTTTGAATTCCTCGATAGTATTGGATCTCACTATGTGGTCTTCTAAGTTCTTCCAGTCAATTGCTGTTCGTACTAGGAATGAATGTTTGTATTGCTCTGATTTTGTTTCGGGAACTTTCACACTTTTGCTGTTTATCCTAGATTGTCTTGTCACTATGTTTGTTGTTATACAATTGTAAAAATTCTTCGCTTTTATTTGTCTTTTTCCTTCGTTTTTCACTATAAAGTCAGAGGGGGACATTGCTGGTATCTGTCCCTCTGCCACCTTGTAGAAAAATATGAGGCGTTGGTATTTTCTCCTTTCTTCGAGTGTTTTTAGTTCTAGGTTGTTCAACATTCTAGATATGCATCCTTCTCTTGTTTTATAGTCTCTTGTTATAAAGCGTGCTCCTCTTCTCTGAATTCTAATTTTTCGATGTCATTTTTCTAGAAGGGGTCCCATATCGTTGCTCCGTATTCCACTATTGATCTTACTAGTGTAATATAGGCGTTTTTTCTGCATTCTTGCGGGCAGTGTTGCAAATTCCGTCTAAGGAATCCGATGGCTGAATTTGCTTTTTTTGTGATGTTTGTGATATGATTACCCCACTTTAGATCTTCTGATATTTGTAGTCCTAAGTATGGATTTGAGTCTACCTGTTCTAATATGTGGCCTCCGAGTTGGTAGAATTTATGGGTCTTTTTCTTGATTGACATGATGTAACATTTTGTGGCATTAAATTTCATGCCCCAGTCTTTTGCCCATTTTTCCAGATTTTCTAGGTCTTTCTGTAGTTTGTTGTGATCGTGTTGGTTGTTGATTTCACCGTTCAACAAGCAGTCATCTGCAAAGAGTCTTACTGTTGAAATGACTGAGTCTGGTAGATCGTTGATGTGACAGAGAAATAGTATTGGCCCAAGAACGGTTCCTTGAGGGACTCCAGAGTCGACTGTGACTTGTTTTGATGATTCTCCTACCAGTGTTACTCTCATTTTCCTATTTTTCAAGAAGTTTGTAAGCCATTTGTGTACTGGTTCTCTCATTCCGTACTGATCTAGCTTGTGTAGCAGTTTCCTGTGAGGCACTGTGTCGAAGGCTTTTAAGAAGTCTAAGATTGCCATGTGGATTTGTTTGCCTTTGTCGTAGGATTTTAATAGATCGTTTGTTGTTATGATTAGTTGCGTTTCACAGGAGTAGCCTGATCGGAAGCCATGATTTAGTGTCGTCAGTACTTTATTTTTTTCCAGGTGGTTTAGCATGTGTTTGCAGATTATGTGCTCTAATAATTTACATGGTACTGATGTAAGAGATACTGGCCTATAATTCTCTGCTGCATGTTTGTCTCCCTTTTTATATATACATGAAACATTTGCATTTAGCCAGTCTTGTGGTAGTTCTCCTGTGTCTATTGAATGTTGATACATAGTTGTAAATATGGGTGTTAGTTCTTCTGCACATTCCTTTAGGACTCTGTTTGGTATGTTATCAGGCCCTGATGCTTTTGATGGATTGACTTTCTTGAGTAAATTTGCAACTCCCTTTTCTTTAATCTCTATTGATGGTATGGAATTTCTCACATGTTTTGTTGTTTTTGGCATAGTGGCTGATGTATCTTTCGTGAAGACTGACTTGAATTGTTTAATCAGTAATTCTGCCTTTTCTCTGCTGTTAGTGACAAGTTGGACTCCGTTTTTAAGTGGTGATACTCCTATGTTATCCTGTTTCTTAGATTTGATGGATTTCCAAAATGGTTTTGCGTTATTGTTTTGTAGGCCCTCGTTGATTGTCGAGTTGATATAGTCCCATTCTGCCTTTTTCATTTGCTTTTTACATTCTTTCTGACAGTACCTGTTTTTCCATTGTTTTGTTTTCTTTGCTTGGTTGTAAAATCGCTGTTTCTTTCTTATCAGTTTCCGTATTTTGTGGGTTATCCATGGTACGTTGTTGTTCGATTTGTTCGATTTGATGGTTTTTGATGGTATGTTCGTATCCTGGCAATCAAATACTTTCCTTTTAAATGTCTGCCATATGTTGTCCGCAGATTCACCGTTTGCGTATTTATTTTTGATGTCACTGTCTAAAGACTATAGATCTTCTTTTATCTTATTCCAATTTGCCTTTGCATATATATACCTTTTTCTAGGTAATGTCTTTTGATAATGCGGCTTTGTTTCCATGTCTGTGATGATGATAGCATGGTCTGATATTCCCGGTATGTTTGTCGAGGATTTGATCAGTGATGGATTCATGGTGAAAATGAGGTCCAGTAGGTTGTTTTCCCTTGTTGGTTCATTGTGGACTTGTGTCATACCAATGTTGGTTGTGATGTCTAATAACGCCTTTTGTACCTCTTTATGTTGTACTTGGTTGTTTATATGAAGGCTTGACCAGTCGATGTCAGGACAGTTAAAGTCTCCACCTAGTACAATGTTCTTGTTGTTTTGTTGTAGTATGAGGTTCAAGGATTTTTCAAGTTCTTCAATGTCTTTATTATTTCTATGTGGCATATAACATATAAAAACATCAAATTAATAAGTCTTTGTTATTTTTCAGTTTAATGTTAAACCATTCTATTTCGCAATTTGTTATCAGTTCTGTTTTCTCTGTTGATATGATGTCTTTGTTGACCATTATGAAAACGCCTCCTACCAGTGTTCCCCGGTCATTCCTATACACGGTGTAGTTGTCTGGGAAGATTTCTTGGTTGCATTTTTTCCTGGTTTAACTCCTTTTAGCCATGATTCCGTGCCTAGTACAACATCTGGTTTTACATAGTTGAGTGTTGCATGGAATTCGGCCTTTTTATCTCGGATACTTCTACAATTGACTGTTAGTATTCTTAGGTTTTTCTTGCTTGGTATGTTGTATGTAGCTGGTCTTGATGTGTCGTTTGATGATGAATGCCTTGTTGAAGATTTACTACTGATGTTTTGATGACTTTTAGGACTACTCGTTTTTATTGGGCTAAATGCTGTTGTTGATGTAAATGAGTCCATTAAACTTTCAGGATATGTGAGTGGTTCGTAATAGTTGGATGAATCGAGTTCATAAGTATGGTAAGTAAATGATGTTACGTTTATACTCTCGCATTTACAGCATATCCATTGTACATTTGACCTTTGTAGTAATTCATAGTCTTCTGTGCATAGTTCAATACAAGATTTGTGATGCCAAATATTACAGCCATCACAACATACTCCTTCACATGTCCATGTTACTGGTATTTCGCATAGTCCACATGGGAATATAGAAGCTTGTTTACATCTTGGTCCCGGGTTTAGTTCTATGTCTCCGGCTTGTAGGAGAATGAGTAATATTAGTATTCGATTTTTATGGGTATTTACTGGTTATGTTATTGGTTTCCTTCTAACTGATGAGAGAGCTGAATTTAATAGGTTTGAAATTAGTTGTTGGTTTATCCATGATTTTGGTTCTTGTAGGTTGCTGTAGATCACAAGGATCAGTGATAATATGAGTACTCCGCAGGGCACGTTGTTAGACTGGTTTGAGTTGTAATAACCTAGATTGCAGACTAAATTTGGAGCAGTTTAGCTTAGAACACCCATGCTGACTTGTTTACTTTAAAGTTGCACTTAGGTTAGTTTGATATGCAGTCTTAGTTTGATATGCAGTCTTCAATAGTCTGCTCTGCCATTCGTTTCATCCACGTCTTTGCTAGTGAATTGTCTGGATGTATACCATCTGCATATAAGTCAAAGTTGACTTTCTTTACATTTGTTGGTTTTCGATGGTCTCTTTTTTACAATTTTGTTGTATTTGAGGTCGACTGTGAATGTTGGTGAGTGATGATGTTCTATCTTGTTGAGTTTTCTGGCCTCCTTATTTAGAAGGAATATTTGTCGTTCTAGTTCTTTGTCTTGTTCTAGAAATGTTTCTGGTTCTTTGTGTCGATGATGTTTATTGTATTGGCTGATGGAATATAATGGTGTATCCAATATTGTTATTTTACAATTTGGGTAACTTTTGACGAGATCTATTTTTTTCTTGTAGTATGAAACGATATGATCTACTGTCTCGTTTCCTTCTTGCGATGTAAGTGATATATATCTTTTGTTTTTGCTAGTAAGGTCGCATGTGCCTAGCCAGACATACAGCCAAATGTTTCAAATTGTATTCAAGTAGTGATCTATATTGTCTTTTAACCAGTTGTATCTATTTTTGATTTTATCGCCACTCAGTGCCCACCATACTATTTGCCTTTCGGACTGATGTTCAGCCTTTCTTTCTAACCAATTTCCCTTTCTGTTAGTTAATATATAATAAATGAGCCTTTGGTGAGTTTATTATATTTGAATTTACAATTCTTTCGAGTTATTAAAACTATCCATCTCATGATTTTCATAAATAAATGCAGTGCATGTTTGGTGCCGAACTGCTGTTCTGTGTTTGGTTGCTTGTGACGTCGCTGTTTTTGCCGTTACTAGGCAACGAGATCTCACAGTGCTCCAATAGAAATGTCGAAAAAGTAATAAAACATAATGCGTGATGTGCTATTTCTTGTCGCTCAACCGATGAAATTCACGTGAAAGAGATTCAACTAGTTCATATCTAACTCCAGCTTCAACGTCTCGTTGTGTACGACAAATAACTATCCGAGCAAGGAATAGGTAATGAGGTTGAATCATAGGAGAAAAGCTGATAGAAAACAAGTTATCCAAAAGATTTAAATGAAAATCCAAATTTAACTAAGGAGACAGATAGTATGAGGGAAATACTCCACAGTTCTCCTTAAACAAAAACTTCAAACATTTAGATATTAAAACCGTGTCCTGCTGCGGTATTCTACCTCT
>MJUU01034227.1:0-38001 GCA_002080025.1 Modiolus philippinarum
CTTTTTTGTCTCATCTTATTTATGAGTGGTTCAAATTCATGGAAAGATTGAACTAAATTGAAGTACATAATGTCTTTTTTGTAACTGGTAGAAATTATGGCAGTTTTGAAGTATTATAAACTTCCTACGTCCATAAAACTTACCCCTACCCCAACAAATTACTAAATACCGAAGTTGCTGTGAATTTTAGTTCTGCATATGCGCATTTCGACAATTTACTCTCAAATTGTCAATTTTTTGTCTATGTTCGCGTTAAAATAACCAGAGCACGCAAATTGTGTGTTGTATATGACAAGGTTGCATGAATTATATTGTGATTTCGTATTTTAACTGCCATTTGTTGACTTAAACTCAACATCTTGCCCGAAATTTATGAAAAATTGCCATTTTCAACATTTCAGATTTATCCAAAGTGAAATTTATGAAAAATTGGCATTTTCAACATTTCAGATTTATCCAAAGTTCACTGTTAAACCGTTGTACATTCAAAATCTGGAGGATATATCTGCAGATATGCCAATTAATTGTTCTTAGGGATGTATAAGTTATCTCAAAAAATTGCTAAGAAAAAAAAGGAGTGTTTAATGTTACTCTGAATACCGAAAATCTTACCCCGACCCAAACAAATTTTCTCCTAAAATTGTCAATTTTTTCTCTATGTTCGCATAATAATAACCAGAACACGCAAACTGGGTGTTGTATGTGACAAAGTTGCATGAATTTCTTTATGATTTGCTATCTTAACAGCCATTTGTCGACTTAAACTTAATATTTATCCCTAAATTAATGAAAAATGGGAATTTTCAACATTTCAGGTTTGGTCAAAATTTACTGTTAACCCGTTATATATGGCAAGTCTAGAGGATATATCTGTAGATATGCCAATTAATTGTTCTAAGGGATATATTAGTTGTCTGGAAACAGTGTTTAAAAAATCAAGGAGTGCTTAATATGACTCTGAATACTGAAAATCATAGTCCAACACCAACAAATTTTCCCTAAAATGGTCAATTTTATGTCTTTGTTCGCATAAAAATAACAAGACACGAATAATGTGTGTATATATGACAATGTTGCATAAATAACATCATGATTTTGTATTTTAACAGCCATTTGTTGACTTAAACTCAATATTTTGCCCCAAATTGATGAAAAATGGGGATTTTCTGTATTTCAAATTTGTCCAACGTTCACTGTTTAGTCGTAATATATGTCAAATTTGGAGGATATGTCGGCAGATATGCCATTTAATTGTTCTGTGCGATACATCAGTTGTCTTAAAACATTGTTTAGAAAAGCAAAGAGTGTTTAATGTGACTCTAAATACATAAAATCTTACCCTGACCCCAACAAATTCCCCCTAAAGTAGTAATTTTTTGGTCTATATTCGGATAAAAATAACCCAAACCCGCAAAGTCTGCAATGGATATAAATATGTTGCGTTAATGTTGCATTAATCTTATCATGATTTGTCATTTTAAGTCCCACTTTTCAGATTAAACTCAATATTTGGTACAAAATTGATGAAAAATCGGAATTTCAGCATTTCAGATTTGTCCAAAATTCATTTTTAAATAGTTATATGTGGCCAATCTGGATGAATTATTTGCAGGTATGCCAATTCATTGTTCCTGGGGATATATAAGTTATCGTAAAACATTGTGTAGAAAACTATGTAACTCTAAATACCGAAAATTTTACCCCTTCCCCATGAAAATGATGCTAAAACAATGCCAAAAATATGTCTGTCTGTAGGTATGAACAGAACATACTAATATTTTTACTTTCTTTTAAAAAATGCATTTGATATATCTTAAAATGCAATTTTAACGCAGAAAATATGGGTAAAATTGATTATTTTGGGCGATTTTCGTGAAAAAAGGGAATTTTACAAAATTCAAAGTTTAATTGTTGTATAACTGCTTAAAACCACGCGCATTATCTTATTGGTTATATATGGGAGTCTCTGTGCATTTTTGTGTTTGAAATGTTATATTATTGGACCTTTATATATAATGTTCAGATTTTGTTTTGTTTTTGTTTGTTTGTTTGTTTTGTTTGTTTTGTTTTATTTTTTTTTTTTTTTGGGGGGGGGGGGTAATATGTCTGCAATTTATGAGTGTTTAGTTAAGTCTAAAATGTTCAAAAGGATACTTTCTAATAGCTTAGATATAGTGAAACAATATTTTATCAAAAAATTTACGTTAGATACCTAATTCGTGAAGTCGTTAAGTCAAATTAGCAATCATTCTGAAAAACGGAAAATTCCCATTTTTCATAAAATTTCGAGCAGAAGCTTGAATCTACTTAAATGGGCTTCTGCATGTCAGCTTTAGTGAAATACACACAATACTTTGCATTAGACATTATCTTTTTATCATTTAGAGCCCTAATATTTAAAATTTTCTCTTAATTTTAAGGGGGAGGGGTGCTGATTTTGGCATCTCTGATCCCACAATAAGGCTGACTCTAAATTTTTTTCACGTAATTTGTTGCTTACATATCATAAATTATTATTGCATTGGCAATTATTAGATATATATTCAAATGTATACGATCAAGAAGTAAGAAAAACGAAATTGTGAAAATATCTAAAATTCCGAAAATTTCGATTTTTCAAAAATTTTATACCGAAAATCAAAATTTTAATGACTTGAATGGTCTTATTTTTCAACATTGTATCCAAATGATAAATTAGGCATAAAAACTAGATCAAACGATGAGCAACTTTTTAATAAACATCCAATGATGGACAATCTTGGCAATCGCGTTTTTCGTGCGAAAGCTCGAAGAACCTTTAAACAAAGAAGACGCACTTCTTGACGCAACTTCGTCTCTAAATTAAATTGCCACACCCCTATGAACAAAGTTTGGAATATGGTACAAAAAATCAAAGGTAAAAATAGGAAAGCTTATGTCCATCACATAAAAAACGGACTAGATATTTTAACATCTGAGAAAGATATTGCAAATAAAATTGGAGAAACTTTTGAGAAACATTCTTCTTCTAAAAATCTAGGACCAACATTCCAGAGAAATTTTCTAAGTTCAAGGCACATAACTCTGCCAAAGATCAATGAACCGGAACAAAACTCAAACTTCATCTGTAACTCATGGTGATAGACCTACATACGAAATATTAGCTAAATGTCTCTTACAGTATGTGTAAAAAGTCTGGAAAACTGAGTGTGACGGACTGACAAACTGCCGGACTGACCAAGTGCAAACCTAAAGTCTTCGTTGAGGACTAATAAATATCTGCTCTGCGTTCTAATATTTTCGTTAAATCACCAAATACCATAATTGCTTTGTTCTTTGACAGGGACCGGTATGCCCTTCAGTCAACAAAAGAGCTTTGATTAGGGTTTTATCAAAGACGAGTATGGGTTAGACTTGCTTCTCTTGTTGACATGTCACTGTTGAGATAATGTATTACTATTATAAATGGAATATTATTTTTCACGTGATGTACTACATATAGGAATCCTACTCATTAACATGCTTGTTTACGGAAAGTTAATTCTTACCAGCAACACCAACAAATTACAAAATAGTTGCTATCTTTTAACATCTCCTCTAATACAATAACAACCTGGAAGAGGGTGTACTCCGCTGGTCCCCAATCATTACTCTTGTACAAAACCGGGCAAAACTGGTAGCATATAGCTGTAAAAAAGAACATACACTGTATTATAATGTTGATTTTAATATGACTTATTGTTCCATTTTAAAACTAATCCACGTAAATCATTAATGCTAAAGTGAAGTCAATAAATGACTCAGTATCGATGATACGGTAAATGTAGTATTTGCATATGACCAATTTTGACGACTTATCTCTTTTCAGTGCAGGTGAAATCAAAACATTTAGAAAACCATAAGTCGAACTGTGTATTAAAACTGATGAATAGTCTTCGTTCAATGTACATATTAATAGTCCTATAATGAAATTTTAAACCTTTTGTACAATAAAACACAACCTTAACTAGAATACATAGTCGGGTATGGCTTCGGAAACGGTTTTCCATTGTAATGGCATGAAAAAGTAGAAGTTCCAGAGACCTGCATACAACTCATCATTGCTAATACTAAATTTCAAATAATGCAGAAATTTTGAACATAACCATTATTTAAAACTCAAAATTCATACATTTACACAATTCATCATTCCAAGGCTATAGACCAATTTCAAATTTTTCCGCAAGGTTTGAGGAATTGAGGAACAAATTATCAGCAAACATCAAATGATTGTCCGTCAAACCAAACAATCTCTTTTGTACATTTTTTTTCTTCTAAATATTATTACTTACTTGTAAATATTGAGTTTTGTCAGTTTATCTTAAAATGAAAATAAAAAAAAAATCTTGCCATATTCCCGGCACCTGAATTGGTGATCAGGGGCTCCGTCTACTGAGGCAGAGCTGTCATGGTTGTCTCACACTGGTAGATGGAGGAATTTCCTGTTTAGGCTGGGTAGTCGGGTGATGATACGGGAAACCTTGCCGTGAACCATTGTAGGCAACTGCGTGGAGAAATGCAATGCTCCACGGAATATAAAGTTCCCTTAAATGCTTTTCTATAGGAAAACGGCCTTCAGAGGCGGTTTAGAAGGCTTAATTCCATCTCCCCTTTTTCAGTGTCGATCAAAACTCGTAGCAACTGTTGTCCTTTCCGCCTAAAGTTATTTCTTTACACTAGAGGCTTAAATCATATAAATTGTTGTTTAAAGAAGAAGTTTACAAAAAGCAGACGGACTACTGACGCAAAGTAATGGCAAAGGCTCACTCTGGTGGGCTAACAAATAGGATAAGACACAATTAGTAAAATCTTATATGACGAGTTTTCCTTACCACAAAAATTTATAATGAAATATGACTTAACTTGTCAGTGAGTGTAATGCTTCACGTGTTATGCCGTTACCTTACAACCTGTATCCAATTAACTTAAACCTTTCACATTTATTTTGTACAACAGTCAAAAAATCTATATGCATTTTGATATTTATCAAATTTGTTTTTTTGTTGAAGATTATAGTATTCTATTAATTAATTCTGTATAAATCAACCAAAAATTTGCAGACTTTTGAAAATAAGTAATAAAGTATGTTTTTTTTATGTCAGATTAAGATTATCTAGAAAAGGTTTATCAAACTGCCCAAGTCAAATCGTGACATTCTAACCACTTGAGAAAACTGTTACATTTTTGAAGGAGTGACGACGGGTGTATCATACTAATTCTCGCTGCTTTTTGTCCTTATTTAAGACTTCTATAGACAATATTAAATATTTATCATATCTATTTGTATAAACATCACACTGATAACTTGCAAGTATTCTGCTTGGATATTTTAAATTTTATTTGAAAGAGAATGCCTGGATACGCTTTAAAAATTCGTCGTTTATTCATTTTTGTTGCCTTTTATGGGCGAATGAACGGATTTTTGTTGGAACCTAATACCCAAGAAATTCATGGTAATAACTCGAATGACAGCAATCAGTACATGACGGTATCTAGATTTTATGATGAGAAAAAAATGCAAGAAGAAAAATTCGAAAATCTTCAACTTCAAACCGAACAAACTAGTCATGAAACAATTCGACTTCGACATGATATGGATAATACAATTGCCCTATTGACATCTCAGTTGCAACAAAAGTTTTCAAGTTTACAAAATCAAGTCATTACACCCTACCAATGTAACGAAACTAACTCAAAAATTCTGGAAACTTTAGAAGAAAAATATAAAGCACTTCAGGAAAATCAGACCGAAGTTGAAGAGAAAATGGCGGCTTTGGTTCGTGAAAACGAAAAGCTAAAAAACGTATCCGAAAATTTGAAAACGGAGATCAGCAATTTACAACAATTAAAAAATGTTCAATCTCTTAAAGACTTGCATGCAATAGAACAAAAGATACAATCTCTGAGTGGGAAGACTGATTTGCTCAGTCTAAATGAACATGCTCGAAATCAGGACTTCCTCGCTCTGTATAATGTTACACAGAATACAAAGGATAACATCAAAAACATTGAGAAAAAACTAACCGGTCAATTAGAAGCACAAGAGGTCTCTCGTAACACCACATTTGGCCTCTTGAATGATCGGATAGAAGATGCTCTTCAGAATACATATAAAATGAGCCAAAAAATATTGAAACTAAATCAACAAGTGATTGAAAATAACGAACATGGTAAGCATATTATAGTTTTAATTCTTTTACTAAAATGAATTTTTAAAATCTATCTCGTATTAAGGAGATATGTACAATGTTTATGTTATCGGGTTCTTGACAGCTATGTATCGTAAAATATCAACCCTTGAGCCAGAATATGAAGCTTCATATTCTTGCGTTCGAGATGATATTTTACAATATATCAGCTGTCAAAAGTTCGATAACTTGTTCATCATCCTTCATTTAATTTTGCATTTTAGATTGTAATTATTGAATAACTAAATATCGAAGTCACTGTGAATTTACTTTCTGCATATGCGCATTTCGACAACTTATGTCTCAGGTTTCGAATTCTTCCAAAGTTGCGCGGGAAATTGGACATGCATGTCATTTTCGCCTTTTCAAAAGCTTCAAAACATGTTTTATAGTTTTTTTTAATTATTCTATTGAAAACTAAAATTTTGTTAAAAACTAAGGAGTATCTCCCTTTCGCATAGCTCTGTCCTTAGCTGATTTTGACTTTACTATTTAGATCTTTTTGGTTATTTGCTCTCTATTAGCTTTTGCACACATTTCGGTATATGCATTTCCAAATGTTTTGATTTGATCTGCACTGATGTGACATGAGTTGTCGAAATGCGTAAATGCAGAAGCAAAATTAACACTATCTTCGGTATTTTGTTATTTATAAGTTGTCGAAATGCACATATGCAGAACATAAATTAACAGTTACTTCGGTATTCTGTTATTTATTGGCAAGGTTTTGTAACTGGGGAATATTTTGACCGAACTACTCGAAATAATGTCGATTTTGAATGTTGCAGCAACCTTTGGTTGTTACGATATTCTATCATTTCTTGGAGCTTTTATGGCGTCATAATGTGAAAACGTCAAATTCTGCAGGATACATCCACGATCCAGTTTCTACAATTTTTCTGACGTGTAGTTTATCTATGTGTAATCATGATGCAAGATATTTTTGTTGTTATGCGTTTGAATTCATGTGAAAACGTGAAAAAATGTTATTGCCTTCCAAACGTTGAGAGGATCGCTTCGTATATCCAGGTCAACCTCTAATATATCCGGGTCAACCTTAGATGGCTTTTTTTCGGGAATGATCTGCAGGCTGATATAATCATAAAGAAGGGTGATAAAACATTATATTCTGACATACTGTTGCTACGGTTGTAACATGATCATGACCCTAGTATGTAACTGTGGATACGGCCCTATATTTAAAGTTGAGGTGAATATTATAAACCTCTTGGCAGTAAGATGTCTGAGGTTTTTTCAATCTCACATGGATCGTTAATGTTGGTACTTGTTTATCACATTAGTTTAAGACAGTATTTGTTTTTATACCCCCCCCCCCGCAAACGAAGTTTGGGGGGGTATATAGGAATCACCATGTCTGTCCGTCTGTCCCCTTTCGTGTCCGGAGCAGAACTTTTGTACCGTAGCACCGAAGATTATCAAACTTGGTGTGTGGATGCATCATGGGAAGACAATGTGTGGCGTACCAAATTTAGGTCACTGTGACCTTGACTTTGACCTTTGACCTTTATAATAGTAAAACCATGTGCATTTCGTGTCTGCAGCAGAACTTTTGTACCGTAGCACCTAGGATTATCAAACTTGGTGTGTGGATGCATCAAGGGAAGACGATGTGTCGCGTACCAAATTTAGGTCACTGTGACCTTGACTTTGACCTTTTACCTTCATGTTAGAAAAACCATGTGCATTTCGTGTCCGGTGCAGAACTGTTGCACCGTAGCACCTAGGATTATCAAACTTGGTGTGTGGATGCATCATGGGAAGACGATGTGTCGAGTACCAAATTTAGGTCACTGTGACTTTGACTTTGACCTTTGACCTTCATGATAGAAAAACCATGTGCATTTCGTGTCCGGAGCAGAACTTTTGTACCGTAGCACCTAGGATTATCAAACTTGGTGTGGATGCATCATGGGAAGACGATGTGTCGCGTATCAAATTTAGGTCACTGTGACCTTGACTTTGACCTTTGACTTTCATGATAGAGAAACCATGTGCATTTCGTGTCCGGAGCAGAACTTTTGTACCGTAGCACCTAGGATTATCAAACTTGGTGTGTGGATGCATCATGGGAAGACAATGTGTCGCGTACCAAATTTAGGTCACTGTGACCTTGACTTTGACCTTTGACCTTCATGATAGAAAAACCATGTGCATTTCGTGTCCGGAGCAGAACTTTTGTACCGTAGCACCTAGGATTATCAAACTTGGTGTGGATGCATCATGGGAAGACGATGTCTCGCGTATCAAATTTAGGTCACTGTGACCTTGACTTTGACCTTTGACTTTCATGATAGAAAAACCATGTGCATTTCGTGTCCGGAGCAGAACTTTTGTACCGTAGCACCTAGGATTATCAAACTTGGTGTGTGGATGCATCATGGGAAGACAATGTGTTGCGTACCAAATTTAGGTCACTGTGACCTTGACTTTGACCTTTTAACTTCATGTTAGAAAAACCATGTGCATTTCGTGTCCGGAGCAGAACTGTTGCACCGTAGCACCTAGGATTATCAAACTTGGTGTGTGGATGCATCATGGGAAGACGATGTGTCGCGTACCAAATTTAGGTCACTGTGACCTTGACTTTGACCTTTGACCTTCATGATAGAAAAACCATGTGCATTTCGTGTCCGGAGCAGAACTTTTGTACCGTAGCACCTAGGATTATCAAATTTGGTGTGGATGCATCATGGGAAGACGATGTTTCGCGTATCAAATTTAGGTCACTGTGACCTTGACTTTGACCTTTGACTCTCATGATAGAAAAACCATGTGCATTTCGTGTCCGGAGCAGAACTTTTGTACCGTAGCACCTAGGATTATCAAACTTGATGTGTGGATGCATCATGGGAAGACAATGTGTCGCGTACCAAATTTAGGTCACTGTGACCTTGACTTTGACCTTTGACCTTTATGATAATAAAACCATTTCCGGAGCAGAACTTTTTACCGCAGCACCTAGGATTATCAAACTTGGTGTGTGGATGCATCATGGGAAGACGATGTGTCGCATACCAAATTAAAGCCACTGTGACCTTGACTTTGACCTTTGACCTTTAAGATAGTAAAACCGTGTCCGCAGCAGAACTTTTGTACTGTAGCACCTAGGATTATCAAACTTGGTGTGTTGATGCATTATGGGAAGACGATGTGTTGCGCACCAAATTTAGGTAACCGTGACCTTGACTTTGACCTTTGACCTTTATGATAGTAAAACCGTGTCCGGAGCAGAACTTTTGTACCGTAGCACCTAGGATTATCAAACTTGGTGTGTGGATGCATAATGGGAAGACGATGTGTCGCGTACCAAATTTAGGTCACTGTGACCTTGACTTTGACCTTTGATCTTTATGATAATAAAACCGTGTCCGGAGCAGAACTTTTGTACCGTAGCACCTAGGATTGTTAAACTTGGTGTGTGGATGCATCATGGGAAGACGATGTGTCACGTACCAAATTTAGGTCACTGTTACCTTGACTTTGATCTTTGACCTTTATGTTAGTAAAACCGTGTCCGGAGCAGAACTTTTGTACCGTAGACCCTAGGATTATCAAACTTGGTGTGTGGATGCATCATGGGAAGGCAATGTGTCGCGTACCAAATTTAGGTCACTGTGACTTTGACTTTGACCTTTGACCTTAATGATAGTAAATCCTTGCTCATTTTGTGCCGAAAGCTTGGTTAAATCAGGTTTGTATCCACCGAATTATATATTATTTAATGTATTACCCTTTAAATGAAGTACATGTACCAGATATGAACTGATTAGAATAATTTCAGTCCTGACAGGCTTTATTTCTGTAAGATTTACTTTCCAATTACCACGTGGCTAAAGGTCAAATTTCAAAATGACATGCCTTGGTACTCAAATGCAATTGCGGGGGGTATTAGTCTGGCTTTGCCGACAGCTCGAGTTTAGTTTTATATATGAAAAGGAAAGGAAATGGGGTAAATGTCAAGGAGACCACATCCAATATCAAGGTTAAAACGACCCAAAACATGTTTTATATTTTCCTTCCAAAATTTTCGAGTACAACTGTTCACACCATGATAAAGCTGAAATATTATTACTAAAGATGGCGGAAAAACAACAGTAAATCAATTAAGACTTTGTTTTATTTTCGTACATAATCAATCAGGGCACGATGTATTATTATATTCTGGAAATTTTTACAATGGTTATGGCATGGATAATTTTTAAGAGTGATTCTTCTTTTGGTATCAGTCGGAAGAAATCATTTTTATGAGATTATCATTGCTTATATTATAGATATTATCATTCTTTTAGTTTTTTGTGTGTGTGTCTGTCCATTACATGGGTCAACAGTTACGTCATAGAGGCTACGCAGTGATTTGATTAATTAAACTTATATGATAAGTTAGCAACGTGTGTCGGTGACTGAAATTATAATTTAAATACTTTAAAAATACATGACAATTTGATGAAAAACTATAACAGGAAACACCATTTATGGCTTAAATCACAATTACGGACCATAATTTACTAGAGAAAAATTGTGGAAAGGTTGAAGTTCAAATCATTATTATTATTATTATTATTGTTGTTGTTGTTAAAATAATAAAATTAACCTGTGACCTTGAACTTAGCAAGAACAAAGAAAAACAATCAATTTAAATAACGTAAAAACAAATAATAATAAAAATTTACGGTCAAATCAAATTTGTTTGAAGTTTCTTTAAATGAAATTTTTTGAGACGATGTTGATTAAATTACATTCTACGAAATGAAATTAATAAACAGTGTTAGCCTAGTTAAATTGAATTCCCCCCCCCATATTATTCAGAAAAAGAAAGCCGACAATATGACGGTCTCTGAATTCTTACGACAAGGCGACCCAAAGAACAAACCCCATTAAAAATTATATCATTCCATAAACATATTTTTTAGCAGAAATGGTTCTTTATAGATCAGGCATGCCTATTTATTATCCCCCGCTTAGCGAAAAAAGGGGGGTATTATGTAAATACAGTCAATCCTTTACTTAAGTAATGCTTAAGTAAAGGATACAAATGTTGAAATTGGCGTGATAAAAGAGTATGATGTGGAGGAATTCATGGCAGGTGTAGAATTTCTGTCTCTTGCCATGTGTATGGCAACTTCATATGTGGGGTCAAAAGTTTAATTGACCCCTCGAGGCATATTCTTTTTGGATAAATCGACCCCCTTGAACTCCTCCTATACCTTTAACCTGAGAAGCATGAAAATAGGTGTGTAAATAGTACTTTAAAAGTTTTCTGTGCCAAAGTTTTCAGAATTTTGTAAGTTGCTCATAGGTAGATAATAGACAAAATTGTTTTTTCGCATTTCGAGTTATCCAGGAATAATAGAAATGGTGTGAAGTATTCGTGCATCGATTTTGAAACTTTGTATACGAGTTACAATTTGAATCTTGCAAACTGATGTTAGCGGACTTTATGCATGAAGCATGAGTTTTAAAAGTAGACGGAATATGTCGGAGATTTCAGCTTATGTAAGCGAGGGCACGAGTTTAACAAAGTCTTACATTTTAAAGAAACACGCTACTAATGTTTCTGCATAATATTTTCATCTCCAGATAAGCAATCATATAATTAATCGACCGATAGTTCTGACACGTGCATAATAAAAAAGAACTTTGCAATTTAATACTTCAGTTATTATTGAGTAAATGCACATAAGACTGTCTCTACAAATACATTGTAAAATTATGTAAGTGCATTCCAAAACAATGACATATAGAAGAATTTTCCCGCGTTTCGATAGTAAAAACGGGAAAATGTTTGTAAAGTTACGTAAGGCACTTTTTTCTTGTTGGCGTAGTAATCGAGTAGACCGTATTGATTAGGGCGTATGTTTGTTGTTCATTTTCTAGCCGTTTTTCAGGCAGTACACACAATGGTTTCTTTAATTTTTTATTTTTCTTTTTGTTTATTGTATTATATATTTATTTTTTAATATTGTTCAATAGGTTTTCGCGTTGCCCCCATGAGACGGTTTATAAAAGGCTTTTTTTTTGCTAGAGAACATAGGTTTCCAGAGCATTTTGGCCTTAAAGGTTTACCTCTGGTTTTTCCTGGGCGTTCCTTTGCCGTTGGTACGGGGAAGAGCTTTCTATAGGTTAAGTGTTATGTATTTTCGAGGTAAAATAATAAACTCCGGCGTCCCTCGTTAACGGCGGGCTAGTCGGCAAAACTTAAATATTGTAGTCAGTTTTGATTTTATTGATCATTAGGTGTAGTCATTTAGCTATCACTTGTTGTCCGTTGTCAAGTATGGAGTAAAATATATGAGATAAGTGAATACTAGTAAAATAGTACATAATCGATACCTGTAAAACAATTTAATAAAGTTGATGTCTTAGCTCTGATCACCTTATTGTTTTTTGCTTCACAAAGTACAAATTCATATCGTAGGAACTTCTCAGTAATAAGATGTCTTAAAGCCTTTCAATTCCAGTCCTTTTTTTGTAAGTTGAATTGGTGAGTTTTACTTGCAGAAATTCTTATTAAGAAATGGAACAGAATCGAATACAATTATTGTATACTAAGTTGAATTTTATATTTCAGTTGCACTGACTTCATGCATCCCAAAAGAAATAGTAGCGACACAAGGGACAATACTAGTGTTTTCCGACGTAACTACTCAAGTTGGCTATCGTGGCACATCTTCATTCCTGTCTTCCGGAAAGTTTGTTTGTGAAAAACCTGGACTGTATTTAATTTCTGCTTACATAAATTCATATTCTGATGATGCCGCTTTAAGTATTTACATAAACAATATTCGGATATCGAATGCATACGTTACCGCCAAGAATCACGACCACCGTTTTCAAACTGCAACAGCTATCATAGCATCCGAGTTACAGATAGGTGATAAAGTTTGGATAGAGAGTAACGTAGGATATATGCATGTGAATGGATATAGATGGTCATGTGTCACTTTTATGAGAATTAATTAAATTAATGATGTCAGTAAAAATAGACTACATCGTCTTTACTTTAATTGAAAATAGCTATAGCTTCAAGTGGTATCAACACAAAATACCAAAAATATACCTACCTAACTGAAAAATGGAATACATAAGTAACCCCCTGAGATGAAAACGAGACTAGAAACAGGTCCCTTCTTTTTATATATCCGAAATCTCAACTCTAGGATAAATATATATATGATGAAAACCGGGTTAATTTTCATTGTTTATAAACGACTCGTATAAAAACACTTTCCTATATATCAAAACTATGCCCGATATAATAGAAATAATAATTTGGACTCGTCGTTTTAATTTCATCATTATGTAAATTTATATTTAGGTTTACAGTGAAATTTTCGCGGGTATAAATTTTCGCGCTTATCGTGTAAAACACGAATAGCGCGAAAATTAATACGCAGTGCAATATTACAACCATACTGTCGTTGCATTTTGACTTGAAATTTCTAGCTCTGTTGTGCAATTTTTCTAAGTTTTTTTCTACGTCATCTTTGATTTCTTCAATTTGTTTTGTAATAGCATTCATTGTGCTTGTTATAAATTCTTGCTGTATGCGATTAAATTTAGTATACATCGGTTACTCACTAAAAGAATAATTAACAGTACCAATATATGTATATTGTATTGTTGACGAGTTGGCACTTTATGGCGTATATTTTACCCTGATTGACATCAAAAGAATATAAATATAAGGGAACTGATATTTGTTACTATTCTAATAGGACAAAATCGACGCAATCTAGGTCATAATTTTTTTAACACGTGCATTCACAAAAAGTTAAAAGGAGGACGTCATATTACAATGTTACAATATTTTGTAAGATCTTTTCTTATTGTATGTTTATTATGTCTTGCGACAAACAAGTATCCTCTTAAAATATTTCGAAGTTTTTATCATGGCTACATAATGAGGTTTAAGCTGCCTGGTGATATAAAGTTGAAGTATACACGAAACATGATATAAGTTTAGGTATCCTGGTAACGATATAAGGGTTTAAGTATTCCAGTAACATTATAATATATAAGTATCCTGGTAACAATATAAAGTTGAAACTACCCGCAATATTGAAAAGTCAACATGTCCTTGTGATACAATAAAATGTGATATAATTCTTACAACTCCACAACTTTTATCATATATACTAATGTAATCAATTTATTCCGTTAAGTATCATAATTGTTGTTTTCACGTTTTAGTGATCATTGCCGTTCCAGTATACCCCAAGGGAACTCGGGGTATAGAAATAGGACCCAGAATTCCAGGCTACAAGGTACAATCCCTCCAAAACAGGATTTCCGTGGTGGTGCGGGATGAATAAATACACAACCCATCTTTCGGATGTGATATAAACTAGGTTCCAAGTGTTGGAAGAAATGTCACGCTTCCTGCACATTAAAGAACCCTTGTATCAAGCTCTTTTCGGAGGGGTTCGTGGGTGATCGGCTACAAGGCTCCATGCAGTATAAAGACCCCTTCTATATTTCTCTATTTTTAAAATCAATCAATTTATGTAGTAAGATTTAAATAGATCATTTTAAACTAATATCTAATATTTGGTTTATGGATTCCCAAATGTTTTGATTTGATCTGCACTGAAGAGACATAAGTTGTCGAAATGCGCATATTCAGAAACAAAATTCACAGTAACTTCACAGTAAAGCCATATGATTTTATATCACGAACATCAAATAACAATGTTGGTATTTTGTTATTTAATGTTCGTGATATAAAATCATATAGCATTATGCAAGTAAAAACAAAATACCGAAGATACTGTGAATTTAGTATGTCGAGTATATGTGATAGGAGTAGATTCCCAGAAACCGTAGGTTGATATTCAGTATTATTTGGTAAATATGTTAGCATCTAATTTTACACCTCCAATACATGGTCGTTGAATTTGTAGGTAGGACAGTGAGAAAACTGAGGTTTTATCAATAAAAAAAGACTTTTTGGTGTTGATGTTGAACATGAGTGATTTGGTCACTCTTATCTGTTGAACAGTGCCAGTCATTTGGCTAACATTGCCAAATTGATTTTCTGGCATCTCCATGTGGTCAGTATCATCGAAAAGAAATAGTCTGGACGTTTCAGTAACTGTTAAAGCACCCAATTGATACATTTCAATTTTAGGATTTGTTAAATTGAATTCAAAAGTGTTCAATTAAGTTTCTCACAATACTGGTTCAATGGAACCAGATCCACTTCCTACAACTTTATCTCATGAATTTTGATGGGTTCCAGATATCTTCTAATAATATCTGCATTTTAGGGTTTCATTTGGATATTTACGCCGCTAGTTTCAACCCCTTTTCGGAAGGTTTTATTTACTTCGGTATTTTGTTATTTATTACCTCTGGGCCGATGCCTCTGCTGGTGGACTGTTAGTCCCCGAGGGTATTCACCAACCCAGTAGTCAATACTTCGGTGCTGACCCAAAAAACAATTTTATTGTTACTTGCAATATCTAAATGTTACAAAATTTTGTATAAAACTAAGGACTATCTCCCTCAAGCATAGCTCTGTCCTTCGCTGAATTAATTTTTGCTTTTCTATTCGATCCTTTTGGTTATTTATTCTCTATCAGCTTTTATACGTTTTAGGTTAATGGACTTCCAAATATGTTTGGTTTTATCTGCACTGATGAGACATGAGTTCTCGAAATGCGCATATGCAGAAAATAAATCTACAGTAACTCCGGTATTTTGGTATCTAACTTACGTGTCTTAACGTTTGTAATAAAAAGAAAATTAAACAAGTAGATATTTTCGCGAATATGTGCCAATCTCAAAGTAAGTGAGAACCGAACCGTCAATCCATGGACAATGGCAAAATCAGACACACTAAGAAACAAGGACACCACTTGAGTACGGGACAAAAAAGAACTACAGGGTGACATGCCCCCGCGCAAGGTTAAATCAAATTGGGATTTTTTAGTAATATTTGTGTCTGTAAGACACATATGATGCCTCCGCTAAACACATGTTATTCTAGGTTGCACAGATTAACTATGTAACCTCTATTACTAAATCACCAAAAAATTAAAAGTTGAACAATGTATATTTTTGAAAAAAAAAAAACGAAATCAAAATACATACCACATGCACATCTTCAATATAGGTACAAATGAAGCGCAAAATAAAAGTTTCCTAGCATCAAAAAGGAGGAGTTGTTCGGACAATCTGTGTACCCTGTATTAATAATTCATCTAATAAATGACTAAGTTCAACAATGTGTATTTTTTCCAAAAATACATCAAAACCAAAATCGCTCCCACATGCACATCTTAAATATAAGTACAAATTATCTGCAAAATATAAACTTCCTGGCATAAAAACTGTAGGAGGAGTTGCATGGACAAACTATGTACCCCCTATTACTAAAACACCAAAAATGACTAAGTTCAACAATGTATAATTTTGATAAAAAATAACCAAAATGAAAATCCTTACCACATGCACATCTTCAATATAGGTACAAAAGATCTGTACAATAAAAAGTTCCTAGCATCAAACTGTAGGAGGAGTTGCTCGGACAAACTATGTACCCTCTATCACAAAATCACTAAAAATGACTAAGTTCAACAATGTATATTTTGACAAAAATTGACCAAAATAAAAATCCTTACCATATCTTCAATATAGGTACAAAAGATCTGCAAAATAAAAACTTCCTAGAATTAAAACTGTAAGAGGAATTGCGCGGACAAACCATGTACCCTCTATTTCTAATCAGAAAAATGACTAAGTTCAACAATGTATATTTTTGACAAAAATGTACTAAAATCAAAATGCTTATCACTTGCACATCTTCAATATATGATCTGCAAAATGAAAACTTTCTAGCCTAAAAACTGTAGGAGGAGTTGCGCGGACAAACAATGTACCCCCCTCAAACGGACGGACGGACGGACAAGGGTAAAACAATATGCCCCCGACTTATCGTCGCGGGGGCATAAAAATGAAAACTCGCATACAGATGAACAACATGGAACCAAAAAAAAACCATGGATGAGATCAGGTGTACCGGTAGAGTAAGCATCTCCTGCTTCTTATAAGACACCCGCTGTGTTGAACGTGTCAACTCCGGTAGTAAAGTCGAATCCGATAGAGGAAAAACAAACTTTAGTTGTAGAGGGAATGATCTGTTGTCATCTGGGAAACAGATATCCTATAGCGATCCACAAGATCGTGATGTCGACCGTAAAACTTCTGTTGTGATGACTTTTAAAGTTTTTTGTAACGTACCCTTGCTTAAGTAGTCTATTTGTAAGCAAGTGACTCTATCAAGGAAGTCACTGTAACGACCACAAGCCCTTGAGTAGCGAATGAGTTGAGAGATGTAAACTCCATATGCTGGTGCTTTTGGAATGTTGCTACAAAGAAAAGGGAAGTTTACTATTGGAAAAGTGAAGTCATCGCGTTTGTCATACAGGCTAGTTTGTAATGTACCTCTGTTGTCAATTTCAAGATGAAGGTCAAGGAAGGAGGCCGATGTGGAAGTATCTGTACTATCCTTAATTTCAAGCTCTTTTGGATAAATAAGATGAAGAAAATCACCAAAGAGCGGGTTGTTTAATGATAAAATATCATCGATATAACGGAAGCTGAAATTAAAGGACTGGGCCAGTTTTTTGTCTTTATTTTGAAGAAGACCTTCAATGAATTCAGCCTCATAAGAGTGGAGAAACAGATCGGCTAAAAGAGTTGCACAGTTTGTGCCTATTGGAATTCCAATGGTCTGTTGAAAAACATGTCCCCCAAACTGGACAAATTTATTGTCGATTAAAAACTCTAACATTTTTATTACTTCTTCCTCTGTGTATTTTTTCTCTGATTCTGAGTCGTATTTCACATAGTATGTTTGTTCTCTGCCTATGACTATGTACTTATATCTTCGTTCGCCGTTCTTACGGGAAATTAGCAAAAATAAGACCAGCGCGAAAATTATCTCTTTTACAGTAAACGGAGTCTATTTCGTTTAGAAATTGTCTACTTTGTATCAGAATGAGCGTTTAAATGAAAAACCCTAGATATTTCACTAAAATTTTCCCGAGCAGAATAGCGCAAAACTGCAGTTACTAACCAAGTGTGAAAAATCGTGCGTAAGATGATGCATAAAATTTAGCCGGTTCCTGCACTTTGCTGAGCATGCATTTAATTCGATTTGATTGTGTCGAAAGTACACTTTCAAGAATTGCTATAAATTTAGTTCCTGCTAAGTGCTGGCTAAAATTTTAGTAAAATATCTACAATGAAAATTAAGGAAAAGCTCATTGTGAATCAAAATAGACTTTTTCTAAACGAAGTAGACTCCGTTAGTATCTGTTTGCTGGACCATGAATCAGGGTGTGACTATCCATCGAGTTCGATTTAAAGTTCAAGTTTAAAATCGAATTGGAGTTGTTAATGGAGTTCAAATTAATTTTCTGGTTATCTCGAAATGTTTTTGGTAAGCCTGTCCATGTAATAACGTCTCCATTTAAAAAATCGATTTTGTGAAAATAGAGGTTTGGTAACTGATAAATGCATATTTTCAACAAGTATGCCACTTTGAATTACTGTAGAGAAAAAAATGCTCATTTCTTGACCGAAGCAGTACGTGTACTAGTTACAGACAATTTAATTATTTAAACAAATTAATTAAATACTGTTGAAAATTTTCGTATGGAAAAAAAATGGCAAAAATCCAACTTTTTTCCCTTGGTCTATTTATCATTGGATATTGTTATTAAGATGTTATTCTGTCACACTAGTCACTTTTTTAAAGTTTGGTTTTCTTCCATTATGAAAATTGTCATCTTAGACAAATACGAAATATTAATATTGTATAAATATTTGAAATTTCCGTCCTTGGGGTACTTTCAAATTTTTTCAATTTATCTCCCCTTGGCAGATTTTTTTTCATATTTCCGTGTTGCATTATATTGAATATACATGTGTGGTTCCAGTTTGCAATGCACTGTTGTTAATACATTGGTGTTCAGTTAGCTTATTTTGGTTGTTATTAGCTCCTCCTTTGTGTCGATAACGGTGAGTTGATACAGGGCATGCATCCTTTTTAAGCAAAAAAAGGTTATTCAATGTAAGTCGCCTCAACTGCATGGCGATTTTATTTGCAGCATTTAAGTTCTGTCTCTTCTGCAACTGACTGCTTTGAACCATTAAAATTCCTATAAAAGTACTGTTTCTGAAACATTACCATTAAAAGGGTGTTTTAAACCTTTGCCACTGTCACTATATATTTAAGCAGCCAAGTTCATTTTAATGCAATTATAAGCGCAAGACATACTTGCGAAACGGTAAGCTTTCGATGTCTATTAAATTGGCAAACGCGGTTTCGTTCGAATAGTTTTACAAGTCAGATGCATTGTTTGTCAACTCACCACAAACGTTTCCATTTTTTGTGGGAGTACGAATTACTCAGCAATTTCTGGCAGTTATATGCATATTTAGAATATCGTATATGAAATAGTTTATTTTAAATTTCACCAAAGTTCCTAAAATACAAAAAAGGATTTCGAATAATAGGGTAAAGAAAATTGGCATTGATGTTGTTGGTGGCAAATCCTGCAAAGGTGAAATTCAGGTTTGTAGCAATTCCATGTACCATTATAATTAGCGTCGCACTGCGCGGTTCCGGCTGATGAATAGGCCCCCAACATCCTCTGAGCTTGGAGTATGAGTTTTCCTAACAGAGGCGACACGTTTGCCATGTGTCGAGACCCTAGTCAATGGTTTACGAGATCCTGGTAGGTGCGATGCTGTGTTCTGACTCCCGCTTCAGTCATTAAATATCCGTTGGGCTGATAATGCAGGATCAATATCTTACTTTTGCTCTGATATCATCTAAACGGGAGATCGGATTGGCCCAGTCCGATCAATCGGCTGGTCACGCAAAGCCTTCCAGTATATCTTTCCAACTTGAGTTTACGTTAACTAGTGTAACATTTTTGTCCGGAAAACCTATATTTTACCAAAATTTTCTAAGTCAAAGGCCCATAACTCCGTCCAAAATCAACCGGAATGGACCGGAACCAAACTCAAACTTGATCTGTAACTCAAAGTGGTAGACTCACATAGCAAATATTAGCTTCATATCTAGAATGGTTTAGAAAAAAGTCCGGAAAACCTATATTTTACCAAAATTTTATAAGTCAAAGGCCCATAACTTCATCCAAAATCAATGGACCGGAACCAAACTCGAACTTGATCTGTAACTCATAGTAGTAGACTTACATACCATATATTAGATAAAAATCTCTTACAGTATGGGAAAGAAGTCCGGAAAACTGAGTGTGACGGACTGACGGACGGACTGACAGACTGACGGGGTGCAAACCTCAAGTCCCCTTCGGCGAAGCCGGTAGGGGACTAAAAAAAGAAAATCAAACGATTCTATTCCAGAAATAGATGATAACAGTTGGACAAAATACATTGTGTTGACTGGATCACCTGATAAACAAATATATACTAAATGTATCCAATTACCACTTTTAGTAGTCAGTTATCCGCGCTTTTAAAGCCCTATGCTTTTAAAAAATAACCAACAACACGATAGGTAAGTACTAGTAGTCAATTTACTGTGGGATGTAGCAATATACCGTCCACAAGTATCCAGTTACCACTGCGGTAGATGGCTGCATAAAATCGGTCATTTGTTATTAGCAACCTATTTACCGCTTAGCTGTAGCCATATACTGCTACCAAGAAGCCAAGTAGCGTTACTATACACCAATAAATCTGGCTATTATTATTTAAGGAGCGCTAGATATGTATGATTTATTCTTGTTTTTCTCAATAAATAGTTTCATAATCAATGTATTTAATGATGATTGAATGTTTCTTTCGATTCGAACGTCTGATGAAATATAAGGGACAACAGGAAACACCTACAATGGCTGAAAATTATAATTACATGCCACAATCCGTTAGGGAACTACACAGGAAAAACACATATTAGACAAAAGACAAACGTAAACAACGATAGGAACTCGTGACAGCCGGACTTGGTACCGACACTAGCAAAAGCCAGCGGTAGGGTTAAACCGGTTTATGGGTACCCAAACCACCCCTTTATCTGTCCCGTTTCCCTATAGTTAAGTAATCATACGAATAAAACCCAATACAGGTAGACTACTATTTCTATGACCACAATTTTGAAAGGAGAGAATATGACAATACGTAATTTGAGAGATGGTTAAAGGGTTGCTCGCCGCTTAACTGCCGGCTAGCTAAATGAGCCTAGTTTGCTGGTAAAACACCGTCGCACTAAGCAAGAAAAATCAAACTGAAATCATCACATTTCAGTAGACATCGGCAGGATCAGGGAGACGCCAGTATGTATCTAAAATTTTCAGGTCACTAGATCTCAAAGCTTATTTAACGGATGAAAGCAGGGTATCTTGGCGACTTGACATACACACATATACACACACACAAAATAAGCCATGTTTTCAGAATGTAATGCTTCGAGATAATGCAAAAAATGAAGTTAGTAAAAAGAACAAGAACAGAAACAAAGAACGTGATGATTATTCCTTGCATGGAATGTGATTTTCCTTAACCTAACATTTGGCGCTGCATACAGAAAATGCATAATGCGAGCTTTAGTACCGCAAATACAAGTAAAGCTGTCAGTACGTGTAAAGGGATATATTATATTTATATGTCATGGGAAACATAAAAAAAAAGTTTTTTGCAACGAAGTTGAGACCAGGCTTAACATTCAGTTCAGATTAATCGAAAAAGGAGAAAATGGATAGATATATTATATTTATATGTCTTGGGAAACATAGAAAACAGTTTTTTGCAACGAAGTTGAGACCAGGCTTCAGTTCAGATTAATCGATAAAGGAGAAAATGGATGGTTGTGTTTAAAGAGATAAATACAAATGACAGAACTCTTCGAAAAAAGGAAGGATTACCCTCACTAGAAACGATGAATCACTAAGCGAGGATTCACATCAGTTAAATTCACTGATCAGGTAACCCACCTTAAAGGTTGAGCGAAACAAAGATGACTTACCAGGCATAGTCGACAAGTTTGAGGCAACTCAACGTGTTGAAAGTAGTCAAGAGGCAGGAAATACTATACTCAACTAGAAAATACCATAATACATTATTTTATAAAATTCCTAAGGAAAACTGGACAAGCTGTTATTTATTACCACTGTGCCGATACCTCTGCTGGTGGACTGTAAAACAGTCTCCAAGGGTATTCACTAGTCATGTAGTCAGTACTTCGGTATTGGCTCAAACTTGTATTTTTTGGAGACTAACAAAATATCGAAGTTACTGTTATTTACAATCCTGCATATTGCCATTTCGAAAACATGTCTTTTCATTTAAGATCAATTCAAAACATTTTGAAGTCCATCAACCGAAAGATGTGTAAAATCTGACAAAACCAATTAACCCATAGGATCTACAAGAAAAACCGAAATCAACTAAGGTCAGAACTAAATACGATGGAGATACTCATTAATTTTCTTATCTTTAAATATTGGAAGTTTCCAAATGAAATCAGTCTACGGGTCAGCACTGAAGTACTGACTACTGGGTTTGTACATTAAAAATGTGCATGTGTCAACGATTTTGATTTTAGTGCTTAACTTGGCTATATCGCCTTGTTAAATAACGGAATCAAGCACCATTTCCCTATTCGAATATCCATTTTTGCTGAGCATATTTTTTTCTCTTTGGGGGCGTTTTTTTCATATATCATGTAAATATTTTAATTTCACATATTGTTCGGAAAGATATATTAAGATGGTAGATTTAATGGTAGTTTAATTCAGAATTGCAACGCCTATTTTTGCTTTTGCGGTTAAAGGGGGGCTAGTGCCTCTCTGGAGTCTGCTCCTCATAAGTAAGCCAATTGTGAATGTATGCAGGCAAAACATATGAAGCACTGAAGCGTAATCCTTTCTCACAATGTTGTTTAAACTGTTCAAGATAATAGCTTTGATCAGACGTGTATACTAATTAGGAGTTGGATTAGTTAAAGCAAATCAAGGTCAATTAGTGTTATTTTATTTCTTTAATGGAAATTACACGATTGCACAGTACAGAATACAAATGGTTTTATTTTCTTTTTGGATTATCTTCAAGATTAAGCATGATTTTTACAGGTGATTTTTGTTACACGTTAGTTAGTAGTTTTCCCTCGTATCCTTTACACCTTTTTCCGTATTTCTGACCTGTTTGCCCTGAGAAGAAAGCCGTACTGGCCGAAACATTGGGCACACCCTTCTTTCCTCACGTTTTTGATAGTTTTTAGCTGTTTTTTAGTTTGTACATTTTAACAGTTTAACACATTTTCATATTTGACTATTGAAATACATGCAGATTATAAGAAAGATATGGAAACAAAGTTCCAGTTTTGGGTCATAGCTTAGTTCGAAATTTGAATTACCTGCACGAGTAGTTCCAATACAGTGCATGAAGTTGTTGGTGGAAACTCTTGCTTTATTCTGTAACACGACATACACGTAGTAAGAAATTTGCGCCCTGATCTGGTTTTCTATTAGTAGAAAAGAAAATTGGTCTTTTTTTTTATAGAAACACAATTTACCTATGATGCTAATGTAAATTGCTGAAATAAATAATACATTGAAATGCTG
The DNA here is from genome assembly GCA_002080025.1 of Modiolus philippinarum. Taxonomy (NCBI): domain Eukaryota; kingdom Metazoa; phylum Mollusca; class Bivalvia; order Mytilida; family Modiolidae; genus Modiolus; species Modiolus philippinarum. The sequence goes on from MJUU01034227.1 coordinate 23,846, forward strand.
GAAAGAGAAATTTCGAAATTCATTTTGGACGAAAAACGAGATAACATAAAGCGGAATGCGATATAAGTGGATTACGGAGACGGGGATTTAAGAATGACTGATATAAACGTACCTTTTTATTTGAAAATAACATGGCATTGTGATTTATAAAGAAAAAGATGAAGATTGGAAAGTAATTCAGAAGCTCAATTTAAGGTAATAGATATGTAAATAGCAGTTTCCGGTGTTACATGTCTGTAGTGTGTATGGTCGTGAGTTTTGGTGTAAACGGATATTGTGCGTATTTTTGGTAGTTAGTTGGTTCCCCTTCCCGCGTTTTGTACGTTTGTCACGTGATTTCTTTGTCTGAATAAATGTTTGAAAATGACAGCGGACGTCTTTTTTCGCTGAGCCAAAATGCATAAATTTTAGATGATGGAGTGTGTCCTCAACTCCATTACATGGTGGAGAAACCCGAGTGCGACCCAACGTTGGACCATTGCTGCCTTTTGAAGTTTACTGTTTGGAATTTTTATGTAAACAACTTTGAAACAATTTCACCTTCCGTTCGCCACGTTACAGTTTCTACTTTCGATTTTACCGATGCTTTTGATGGATTTACACTTTGGTTCTTTTTAGAATTTCGGACTTTGTGTATCAGACCATGTCTCGTCCACCTTTGTTTCCTGAGTAACTTGTTAACTTTGCGTGTGTGAATGTCGTATGTGAATTGTTTACATGTACAGGGGGTCCAATCGAATTGGTAAGTGCAGCGTGTATTTTGGTAAGTGCTGCCAAAGATGGCTGACGCGCCACGCTTCGGCAACCAAAGGTCAGTTGTTGAGAGCGTCTTGTCGTTTTGCATTAGCACATTGTAATCTGTAAATATTGCGTTTCGGCTCTCCTCCCATCTAAAAATCAATACGTGTATTTATTTTAATACAAATAACGCTTTCAGAAAGCTATTGAAGGAAAACTGGTAAGAGGTGGGTCAAAATTTTGAACACTCAAACTTCAACTTTGGATTTCTATACATCCAACCCATTTTATGTTACGGTTGTAGCATAGAATTTGTGTTTGTTGATTGGAAAACATGTCAAAGATTTATTTTTGATAAAGCTATTTGTTGTTCTGTTTATTTTCGAAATTACTTCAAATTTTGGTAAGTGCAGAGCGGTGTACGCACAAAGTTTGGTCTGTGTCAGCTATTCTTAAAGTTGTACGTCAGGGTTCAAAAAGTGTCAGGCAGAATATTGAGATATTTCCATAGATTAATTCATATTAAAAGAGAATGCACAAAAAATATAAATTAGCCCATCCCTCACAATTTACGCCTTTTAGTGTGTTTTTTTTAATCATAATATTTCCTAAAGTTTCATTAGAAAGAAATTTGATTGATTTTACATTGCTAGCCTTTGTATCGATCTTTTCTTAAAGCAAACAAATAGTGGGGTTATTGGGCTAATACTCAAATTCTTTCAAGAATTAAAATGTTCCGCAATATATCTTTGTCAAATATTTTAAGTAACTCCATTTTTTTTAATTCGTATAAATTTTTTAATGTATATAGCGAGGTAATTAAAATGCCTATATGTAGAGAAACGGAACCATTGCTTTTTAGCTCACCTGACCTAGAAGGTCATGTGAGCTATTGCCATCACTTGGCGTCCGTCGTCCGTCGTTAAAGATCAACTCCTCTGAAACCACTGGGCCAATTGCAACCAAATTTTGTCACAATAGTCCTTGGGTAGTGTAAATGAAAAATTGTGTCCGACATGTCCATTCGTAATCCAAGATGGCCGCCAGTGGGACCCATTGATTAACTTTGAACCGTATGGGAAATTTCAATTTTTTTATTTCTAGTCGGATTTTGATGCAGTTTTTTCATTGGATTCCTTATGAAAAATAAACATGGCGCACAGCTATCAGATTTTGGATAACTCTTTCGCTTTCCGAGCTATAAGGGGACAAATGGGGCCAAAAATGCACTTTTACAAAGTACCTCAAATTTTTATTTTTCATCGGATTTTGATGGGGTTTCTTTCTTTGGATTTGTCTTGACATGAGCTTTCGGAGGTGTGTCGACGGATTTTGAGTAGCTCTTACCGTTTCCGAGTTATCAGGGGCCTAAGGGGGCCAAAATCGCACTTTTACAAAGTACCTCAATTTTTTTATTTTTCATCGGATTTTGATGGGGTTTCTTTCTTTGGATTGCTCTTGACATGAGCTTTCGGTATTATGTCAACAGATTTTGCGTAGCTCTTACCGTTTCCAAGCTATAAGGCGCCTTTTGGACCACTTCGTATATCGATGTTGGCGATCGGAAAAAAAACGTATTTTTACCGTTTTCGGTATTGATTTAGATCCACCAAAATAATAATTCTTCCGTATCCTTTTTGCGCTTGAAATGGTCGAAAAAGTGTGTGTTAAAGCGTCTTTAAGAAATTGTTTTGAAGTGAAGTGCCGGTGATATGGCTCAGCTTCTTATGTCAAATTTCTTGAAATAATTCCTGGCCTGAAGGAAGTGACTTAGCTAAGTTTTGAAATGAAGAGGTGTTATTTCTGACTGATCATTTTCAGACAGTTTTGCAGAGGTATTTTGTTGAAACCAAGTTGATGTTTTTACTTTGAGCTGCTTTCTTGTTTTTATGTTTTCTGTTTCTATATTTTTTGCTTGTTTGGCTGTTCCTTGCTGTTATTTTTATTTTGTGTTAAATTAGAACAGACATCAGTCGTTGATTTTCAACAGAGAGGCGTATTCTGAATTTTGACTACAACCATTGGCCATCACAAGATGAAGTTGTTTATGAATCCTCATAAAGCTGATGATTGACTTAGTTTAATAAAATGATTTATCCATTTTCTTCTTTTTTTAAACTTGTATTTTCTGGCGACCAAAAATGTCTACCTGGCCACATAAAATTTCAGTTGGCCACCATTTTTTTGAAAGTGGTGGCCAGCTGGCCACCTGATACAAAAGTCTACATTGAGGCCTGATAGTTGATGACATGTCCATGCACACCTTATGCAAGATGACTGCCAGTGGGACCATAGATGAATATTTGACCCTATTGGAGTGCATTCAGAAATGAACAGCTTTGAACCATCACACCAGATCACACCAGATGGATCTTAATTTGGTCATGATTGTTCTTCAGTGCAGGTCTTGTGTCTGACATTTTCACATGTAATCCATAGATGCAGGGACCAAAGAATAACATTTGATCAAAAGATAACTTAGATTAAACAAACTTGAATAAAAAAAGAGCAATTTACATGCACACATGTGTATATGTATGGATTTTTACACTCATGCAAACTTACACCTGTAAGTATAATTTGCTATGCTTAGACACAAGTTTTATTGAAAGTTTGTTTTTGATTATTAAAGACAGGGGTGCCTTCCATTATCCGATTTGCACCGGCTGAACAAGAGACTTGTGTTCCATTACCATGTACATGTTCAGTGATTTGTCTGTAAAAACAAACCAGACGTAAGTTGTGGAAGTGGCCATCTGCAGAAAGTAAATTGACAGTAATTTTAGTACCGCGTATTTATTGGGATGTACATTAACCCCATATCCTTTTGTTATTATACCCCCACTCGTAGAGTGGGTGGTATATTGGAATCACTTTGTCCGTCCGTCCTTCATTCATTCCGTCTTTCTGTCATTCTGTCATTCCTTCAATCAAACTTTGGTCACAATTTTCTCCACACCTACTAGACCTATTCTTTTTAAATTTGGCATGAGACTTTATATGTATGGGCCATATGTCGTAAGCGATTTTTGTTACTCTACGATATTAACTTCCTGTTTGGCAGGACTTTGCCATTTTTCCCTATATTGACCATTAGGGAAAATTTTGGTCACGGTTGTCTTGGCTCCTGCTTTACAGATTTATTTCAAATTTTGTATTTGACTTTATATTTATGGACCATACGTCCTTAGCGATTTTTGTCACTCTACGATATTAACTTCCTGTTTGGCGGGACTTTGCCATTTTACCCATATTAAATAATAGTGAAAATTTTAGTCACAGTTTTCTTGGCTCCTGCTTGACAGATTTATTTTAAATTTTGTATTTGACTTTATATTTATGGACCATACGTCCTAAGCGACTTTTGTCACTCTACGGTATAAACTTCCTGTTTGGCGGAACTTTGCCATTTTCCCCATATAAAACAATAGTGAAAATTTTAGTAACAGTTTTCTTGATTTTTGTCACTTTACAATATTAACTTCCTGTTTGGCGGGTCTTTGTCATTTTTTCCTATATTGAACAATAGTGAATATTTTCGTCACAGTTTTCTTGGCTCCTGCTTGACAGATTTATTTCAAATTTGGTATCTAGTTTTGTATATATGGGGCATATATGCCAAGCGATTTTTGTGCCGCGGAACTTTGCCATTTTTCCCTATATTGAACAATAGTGAAAATTTCCGTCACAATTTTTTTGGCTCCTGCTCTACAGATTTATTTCAAATTTGGTATCTGCCTTTATATATATGGAATATACGTCGTAAGCAGTTTTGTTGCCCTGCGATATTAACTTCCTGTTTTGCGTCACTTTGCCATTTTTCCTTATAATGAATAATAGTGAAAATTTTCGTCCTATATATGTCATACACAATTTTTTTTACTCTACAATGTAAACTTCATGAGTAACATGGCTCGAGTGGGGGTAAACCTAGCACGACAACGCGTGCAACTCAGTTTTTCATTTCTATAATGTCCAAACGTACTGGATCAGTAATGGTTATTAAATCTTTAACCATATATAATGTTCATCATATTCTACACCAGTCTGATTATCACATTCAATTATTATGTACATTGTTTCATTCATGCATATTTTCATATTTGTTATTTCCCTTCTTTGTTTGTATTTTTCAGTACAATGTTACAGCTAAAGTCTTGACACTAATTGATCAAAAGAGACAAGTCAACATATTTGGGAACCAAAAGAATGTGCAGGACTGTATCATTGCTGATAATACAGCAAAAGTCACACTTACTCTGTGGGAGTCCAACATTGACAAAATAAAATAATAATCTAGTTATACCATTACAAATTTACAGACCAGAAAAAACAACAATATTCCAACATTAACAACTACTCCATCCACAGTTTTAATGGAAATAGCAGATCTTGACAACTTGTCAAAAAACTTCATAGCTGTTGACACACAAAAATTAACAGGAACAATTCAACAAGTTCAAGTGATTACAAAGAATAAATGTGGAGCATGTGACAAATCCATAGAAGTAATAGAAGAAGACGTAAAGTACATAAAATGCCCACACTGCAATCTAAAGTCAAAAAAAGAATGTGTTGCAACATCCATAACAACAAGATTGAACATCAAAGACGATAACCAAAACACACACAGATTGGTCTGCTTCCAACCTACTGTGGTTGAATTTCTTAGAGAAGAAAACAAAGAAGATATCATCAAATATACAGAACAACTTGAAGATTTTCTGTTAGATCTGAACAGCATTGTATTTGTATTTGGGAGCGAATTGGAAATTATTTCCTCACTAAAACTCAATGCGGAAGGATAGATCAATGCTAAATGAACCTCCCATAAATTTTCACGAGACAACTTTTATCAGTGTTTATGTGAGGAAAACTGTTTTTATATATTTTTTTCCTTGTGCATGTTTGAGAAAACACCATTATTTAAATGTAAAAATATGTCTCGCCTGTCATGGAAAGCAAGACGTATATTTGATATGTAGGTATTGTTGAGAAGTAAATGTCATGAATGTAATTTTGACAATTTCACAGTTTAGTGACTGTTAAATTTCTTTCGTTTAAATTTTTCCTAAATATTTTTAAGTAGTAGATCCATAATATTTTTTAATATGAGCTTTCGGGATTATGTCAACGGATTTTACGTAGCTCTTACCGTTTCCAAGCTATAAGGCCCCTTAGGGGACCAAAATCGCACTTTTACAAAGTACCTCAATTTTAATTGATTTACGTTGGACACTAATAGGAAATGCATTCAAAGAAAATAAGCTCCTCTGAAACCGTTTGGCCAATTGCAACCAAATTTTGTTACAATAGTCTTGGGGTGGTCCACCTAAAATTGTGTCGGACATGTCTGTACGTAATTCAACATGGCCGCTAGCGGGTTCATTGATTAACATTGGACCCTATGTGATATGCATTCAAAAATTTACTCCTGAAACCTCTGAGCCATTTGCAGCGAAATTTCTGTCACAATAGTACTTTGGTGGTGTAAATGAAAAATTGTATCTGACATGTCAGTGCGTAATCCGAGATGGCCTCCAATGGGGTCCATTGATTAACATTAAACCCTATGGCAAATGCATTCAACAATCAACTCTGAAACCAATTTGCCAATTGCAACCAAGCTTTGTCATAATAGTCCTTGGGTGGTGTTATGTAAAAATTCTGTCTCACATGTCCCTTCATAATCCAAGATAACCACCAGCAGTCCCATTGATTAACTTTAGACCTTTTAGGAAATGTATTTAAAAAATCAATGTTATTGCATGGATGTACCACTGCTATATACAGGTGAGCTATACAGGCTCCTGGGAGCCTCTAGTGTTGTAACAAAATACGAATTTTCAAAATTCTTTTGAATATGTGTACCCTTTGTAAATGAAAATTAACCAATCAAAGCATAAAAATAAATTCAAAATGGCAGAAGACCCCGTGCTTCCTTAATGAAAAAACAAACAAACAAACAAACTATCAAAAAAAAAAGAAAAAAAAACACCAATCAAAACAACAACAAAAAAAAAATAATAAAAATAAACACAAAAAATAATCAAAACAAAAACAAAACAAACAAAAAAACGAAACATAAGTATGCGAAAGTTGCACCAGGGACATATTGTTTTATATGACACTGGTTGTATAAGTCAGTCTAGATTATTTCTCAATATTTTAAATCATTTTTAAAAAATTCTTATAGAGGAAAATGATACTTTTACACCATTATTTTGTTAACAGCGGTTATAACATTGTAGCCAGAGAGGAGAAACAGAAAATAACTGTTACTGTACTATATCTGTTGAATTTAAATACGGGTGAGCTCCGTCATAATACAAAAATTTTACGATTTAACTCAAAGATCACAGTTTTTCATTCAAAAAAAGAGAAAAATCCGCTGTCTCACAGTGGAAAATTTCCAAATTATTCTTTAGAAAGATATGTTCAACGGAATACCAAAGCAATTAAATGGAAAATATGACTGCTTGCATTGTATCCACTTTGATTCCTTTAATTATGGGGAACTGCTCCAAATATTGCATAAAACTAAAGCTTCCTAGCAAAAAACTATAGTAGGAGTTGCGCCAACAATGTACTCTATATGGAAAGACGGACGGATAAACAAGGGTAATTCAATTAGCCCACGAGTTTTCGTTGCAAGGCCATACAAAATAATGCAGCTTTATAGGCACTTTTAGAAATACGATACGGAAAGCACTACAAAATATCAAATCTTTTATCAGATAACACTTTAGACTGAAACTCTAACTTCTGCTAAAATTGCAAATTAACTACGTTCTTATGTATAAATTGGTTGTTTAAAAGGTCTAGGGTGGATTTAATTCTTTGTTGGTATGCCTCACGGTGAAATTCGATGCTTGAATATGCTGAGCATGATCTTAAATTCGGACTTAGGTTAATGTAATTGATGAAATGCGTAAATGGAAGCTACCTTTGATGAAAGTTCCATTCAATACCCATTGTGATCCAGTTTGCTTCCAATTAGTTGTTTGAAAAGTCGACAGTGAAATCCCTAGCACGTATTTACTTCGATGTAGGTGTGTGTCAAGATAAACTAGTGTTCCTATGTTTGGATACAAACATAAAAGTCTCCCAAACCTCCCATGGACACAGGAGATGGCTTTTTATTTGAGTTCAGCACAATCTTGACAACCCATCTGTCAAATTTCATCCCATTTGGAGCACTTTTAATTTTCCCGCCTTTTTTCCGTTTCCATGGCAACGGCGGCCATTTTGAATTTTTTTGGCCCAAAAATGTGTTCCACTATTTGTATACATCCTTTTTGTGAAGTTTCGTTCAATTTAGAGCACTTTTAATTTTCCCGCCTTTTTTCCGTCTCCATGGCAACGGCGGCCATTTTGAAAATTTCAAGACCCAAGTGCACCCCGCGGCATGGGTATCTATCATCCTGTGAAGTTTCATAAAGATCAGACCAATATTCTCCGAGAAAACTTCCGGACAAGTTCAGTGGCGAAGAAGTCGGAAGAATAATAATAATAATAATAAGAATAATAATAATAATAAGAAACGGCAGTAAAACAATAAGTCTCCCCAAACTCCGTTTGGGAGACTTAAATATATTTTTGTCTGCTTAAGTTGACTGCTGATCATAATTTTGAATTCAGAATTATAATAATGTCAGGGTTAGTCGCAGGAAAGTTAAGTTAAATGCAAACCTTTGTTCAAGTTAAAACAAAACCACCATTGTGACCAAATTTGCCCAAGTTCCAGTTGATTGTTTCAAAGACCGTCGATAAAACCCTTAAAGTGTATTTAATTCGATGTAGGTGTTCCTGAGGGTGATATTATCGACCCTAATGTATTATTGAATATATTGTGCTTATATCTTAAAATAATCACCAGACAAAATAAAACCTTAGAATGAGTTTCCATTGGTTACAATTGTAGACTAAGCTATTATGTTACAGTAACCTTTGGTGGAATGCAAACCTGTCAAAAATACCTATTTTGAAGGGCCATTCAAAGAAACATTGTGAACAAGTTTAGTTAAAATTTGTTGTTTCAAAGACGTATTTTATTCGATGTAGGTGTGCTTCAAGATTATAAAATCGATCACAATATATTTGTTGTCTATTTTTGTTCTTTGCTTATCATGATTTTGAATTCAGACGAAAAATCATTTCAATTTACATACATTAAAATAATCACTAGTCATCAAACAAAAACCGATCATTTTTTCACGTCAAAAAATATATTACAGTTCAAAAAAAATGAAAACAATGAAGTCAACAAAAATTTTACTTTCAATACCGGTTTCGTTTCTCATTGCATATTTAACCCTAGTTGACGGTAAACTTAGCAATTGTCTCCCCAAGGAAAGTAAGGTAGCATGACAGGAGACCTGTCAAATACCTATTTTGAACTCGATAAAGTATTATGGTCACAACGATTAAATTGTAACGAGCAACTAAATTATTACGAGTTGATACAATGTATGTCCCGCAAGATTAAAATGAAGTTTTTTTTCTTTTTCTTTTTTTTTTTTGTTAAATGTGGTCCTTTTTTGCAACCCTACGATTCTCTTGATAAAACAGAGAAGAATTGTAGATACAAAAATGTAAACGATTTAATGAAGATGCTGAACATTAATTTTATTTTTTTCCCGTTTCATTGTAAAAAAGAAAAGAAAATCCTAAGGAAAGGAATTTTTTATTCTGATTTACAATATAAGGAAAATAATGAAAATTCGTACATCATGCCGAGATTTTAGTTGCTACTTTTATCATTTCAATTCGCAAAAACGTTTTCATAATGAATTTGGCGACGGTATGGCTAGGTCCCTTTGAAGAATAATTTTTATTCTGTAAAACTATGTAAATCAACCAAAGTATTTCGTTACGTATTAAGTACAAAGCTTGCTATTTACAAACTTGATTCACAGCAAACTGGAACATTTACAGCAACATTATTCAATAAACAATGAAAGGATATGGAGTAATTGAACATGAGACAAAGTCTCTGCAACTACATTTAGCTTTGAAGAACTAAGTCTTTTTGCCAATTATAAAGCTTTCCATTCACGGTTATGGACATTTTTGTCATATATTTGACGTGTTTCTATATTTTGCATTATACAAATGTATGCTTGATTCTGTTGTCTTTCTTTTCCTTCTCCCGAGAATTCATTTTCAATATTCCAGAACACAATACGACGGTGCTGGCACCTACTGCAAGTCATGTTCGGCTAAACACTAGTTTTTCGTATTTCTTAGGAAAAAAGATGAAATGTAATGCAGATATCTCTTCGTAGAAATATTTCCATAGAATTGGAATATATTGCACTTAACAATTTGACGTACACCGCACTGCACTTACCAAAATTTGAAGTAATATCGAAAATGAACACAACGACAAACAGGCTTCTGAAAAATTAATCTTCGACATGTTTTCCCTTCAACAAGCACCAATTCTATACTACAAAAGTAACATATAATGGGTTGGATGTATGGAAATCCAAAGATGAAATTTGCGTGTTCAAAATTTTGACTTACACCTCGTCGGTTTTCCTTCAATAGCTTTCTGAAAAGCGTTATTTGTATTAAAGTAAAAACACGTATTGATTTTCAGATGGGAGGAGATCCGAAACGCAATATTTACAGATTGCAATGCACAACGGCAAGACACTCAACAACTGACCTTTGGTTACCGAAGCGGGGCGCGTCAGCCATCTTTGGCAGCACTTACCAAAATACACGCTGTACTTACCAGGATAGTGATTTTTGATTAGCCAATTTTTGACAGTTCTCCTTTGATGTTAAGTAAACTGCACTGTAATGTTCCAGATATAATGATAAATTTCGTTTACATTTTGTATTTGACATTTGATTTTATAATACTTCAAGATTGGTGATGCTTTAATGGATCAACATGTGACTTAAATGTATCAAGTCTATGTGCTTACATCATTGTTTTGTCTGATGTCTCATCTCGCCCAGCTGACTTTGTTTATTTTGTCCAGTGATAACAGTATCGCTGACCCGTAATTAATTTTGACCTGTTTTGAAGAACGATTTACTCGATTAATCAATATTATTGGCAGTCCGGTGACAAAGATTTATTTGTGACTTTTGTACCGGAATATTTGGATATTTTATAATAGAATATTCAACTTTATCAATTTGAATTTACATATTGTTCTGTCTACTCAGAACTTTTATTTCTGAGACGTTTGAGTTTGTCATTTAGCGGTGTGATATGTATCATAAACAAAACCTTTGTGAAACTTGCTTTTCTTGCATTTTTCATAAGATTCACTTTTTTGTTTTTTTTTATTGTGAGAGTGTTGTATGAATGATGGATAAGATAGAGAGGGAGAAATAGTTGACATTTTTTTATAATGTGTTCTTATGGAAAATTGTTGTTTAAATGATTTTTACAAAATTTTAAGGGTTTCAAGGTCCCTGATGGTCTTATCAATTGCATTCAGCTTCCACAATGGCAGTGTGTTTAGTTACTAGTAGGAAATGCCATCAGTTTTGAATGGATATCACTGCATGAGAGTGGAAATGCAGCGTTGATACGGTTGTGTATAAGATGGTTACTTGTCCGTTGAGTAATCAGAGATTTATTCTCTTGTGTAGATTGAAAAAAATGTTATGTCTATTTGAATACGTTAATATGTAACTTTTGATTGTATAATTTTATAAAGATTAAATTGTATTTTTTTTTTTTGGTTCAACAAAAGCCAACGACCATTTATAAAAATTTGTAAAATATTTCGTTTTCTAGGAAGAAATGTTACATGTCTGTATTGTGTATGGTCGTGAGTTTTGGTGTGAACGGAGACTTTGCGTATTTGTGGTTGTTAATTGTTTCCCCTTCCCGCGTTTTGTACGTTTGTCATGTGAATACTTTGTATGAATAAATGTTTGAAAATGGCAGCGGACGTCTTTTTGTGCTGAGCCAAAAGTGCATAAATTTAAGATGATGGAGTGTGTCACCAACTCCATTACACCGGATTTCGATGAAATTTTACATGCAAGTGCATTAAATGAAGCTGAATTCCAAGGTAAAATAAAATCGGTTTAGAAATTTTAATTTTTGAAATATGACCGATTGAACAATCTATTAGTTATGTAGTTTTCATATAGAATCTATGTAAAACGTACAGAAAAATGATAAATGAAACGTCTTTAAATTGCGCGTGTATAAAGACATATCCTACAATTTTTCTGCAAAAAGGATATGTTTTAAACAATGAAATTCCCATTGTAATGGTGTAAATTTTATATAGGGTCACCGAATTAATTTCTCCGGTATAAATAGTTGAATATAGAGTAGGCACTCCAAAAATGGGTTTTTTCGATAAAATCCGCCGTCAAAATAGCCACGTCGTCGATGAAAGTTATGATTTTTAGGCGTGATTTGAAAGATGAACATCTATTCAGCGATCTATTCCACGAAAACAAACTCGGTGACCCTATAAAAATAATATCAATAAAACATAAATTTTTTTGGCAACATAATACCAATTTTTCAGAAAAATTGTAGGATATAGTTTGAACCGACGATAATTTGAAGTGAAAATTAAAGTTATTTTACGTTCATTCTAAAGCAAATTTAAAACGTTCACCGGTAGAGGCGCTTATTTACGTACCTCTCACCTTAAACAGATGTGGCAAAGATTTTCTTGTATTTAAAATTTATTAAGATTAAGAAACATAAAAAAAACTGTAATATAAATATATGTTTTCCACAAATTTATTGAGAAGTTTTGAAGTGCTGGGTAAACCATCTAGTAGTTATTCTTATTCTTATTTTTTTAGCTCAGCTTTTTCAATCACTTGGCGTCCTTCCGTCCATCGTAAACTTTTCATTCGGTGAAACCAGTGGGTCAATTTGAACCATATATGGTCACAATAGTCCTTAAATTGTCCCCTTTTAAAGTTGTATCCGGCATCTCCGTTCCGCATCCAATATGGCCACCAGCGGGAAAATTTTATTTCAGAAATGGCCATTCAGCTCATTAAAATTTATTGCAGTTGAAGTAAACATGTGTGTTATGATATCATGTTCATTTACTTCATGTCCTTGCGTAAAATTCAGTCACAATGGTCCCTTTCAAAAAAGGTTTCCGGCAGGTCATTTAAGATGGCTGCCAACGGGCAACATAGTTTTAACGTTGGACTCTATGGAAAAGTCATTCAAAGATCTTCTTCTCATAATCTACCTGTCCAATTATAATAAAACTGAGGCACAATGGTCCTTAGATGGTCCCTTGCAAAAATATATCCTGCAGGGCTTATCTCAGCCAAGATGGCCACAGGCGGGGAACATAGTTTTAACATTTGACCCTATGGAAAAGACGTTAAAAGATCTTGTCAGAAACAATCAGTGCAATCGTTACCAAACTTAGTCACAATGGTTCTTAGGCGGTCCCTTCCAAAAAAAGGTACCCCACAGGTCTTTGCCTCACCTTAGATGACTGCACCAGAAAACACCCTAAATGTTAAAACCATTCAAGCCTAAAATCACATGTTTGGTATGATTTAATGGCAAAAAAAATGTGCAAATAACTTAATACCCAAGTTACTGTGAATTTTGTTTCTAAAATTTTCTTGTTCATATAGAAATATTATTATTTTTATTACTGCAACTTGTACTATATATTAAATGGTTCAAATTATGTAGTACTACATCAAAAATACTTTCCGGGGGCTGCCCAAATATTTTTTTGAAATGGCCTTGTAATGATTTTATTTGAGCAGTATAATAATGGAACTTTCAGATTTTTTTTAAATTTTTGCTTTAAAACTGAAATAAAAATAACTGAAATCTAACAATTAGCTTGTAAAAATTGAGGTGCTCAAAATCCATTTTAACGCTGAGAGACGACTGAAAATAACCAACTAATGACAAAACTGCAGTGTTTGTAGCAATTGTTAGTATTTCTAATAACATTGCTTTTTATTGCTATTTTTTTGCTTTATAATTCAAGCATTATTTAAGCATTTCTTAAGCATTATTTAAGCATTTCTTAAGCATTATTTAGGCATTATTTAAACATTTTTTAAGCATTATTTAAGCATTTCTTAAGCATTATTTAAGCATTTTTTAAGCATTATTTATTTAAGCATTATTTAAGCATTAGTTTTTTTTCTTATTTTGGAAATACTAAATCATAAGCATGATATTTATTTTTTTTATTATTTTTACATGGTTTCAACCCTAGTGGTCTTACATAAAAAGGAGTATTTTTGTTTTCTATTTTTTCAGCGAGATGAGAAGGACACCAAACTTCACCATTATTTTCGACAGATAAAATTACACTTTTACCAAAACATGTATTAACATATTTATAATCAGTAATTTTGTAAATTTTATCAATTTCTAAGTCAGTCCATTTTTGTGTATTGTGATCTGTTTGTTTTTTTAACAATCT
>MJUU01034227.1:40615-67690 GCA_002080025.1 Modiolus philippinarum
GATGGGATTTTTTTCTTTGGATTCCTCTTGATGTAAGCTTTCAGTTGTATGCCAACAGATTTGGCGTAGCTGTTACCGTTTCGGGGCTATGAGGGGCTGAAGGGGGGCCAAAATTGTAAAGTTACAGACAACCTAAAATTTTTATTTTTCATCGAATTTCAATGGGATTTTATTCTTTGATTCCTCTTTATGTAAGCTTTCAGATATATGTCAGTGGATTTGTAAATTTACAGAAAACCTAAAAAAAATTATTTTTCGTCGGATTTCGATGGGATTTTTTTCTTTGGATTCTACTTGATGTAAGCTTTCAGTAGTTGTCAACGGATTTGACGTAGCTCTTGCCGTTCCCGAGCTATGAGGGGCCGAAGGGGGCCAAAATCGTAAATTTACAGATTACCTTAAAGTTTTATTTTTCATCGCATTTCGATGGGATTTTTTTCTTTTGATTTCTCTTGATATAAGCTTTCAGCATCATGTCAATGGATGGGCGTAGCTCTTACCGTTTCGGAGCTATGAGGGTCAAAGAGGAATCATAAGGAGTCATAAGGGCTAATTTTTATTTTCCCTAGTTTGTGTCCAGCTAATTACTTGGTCAATCTCCTTATTGCGTCCATCTAATTATTGTGTGAAGCTCTTTCCTATGTCCATACTCACTTTAAATTACACTTTTTCAAATTTCAGTGGACGACATGCTGTGGTCGTATAATGCTGCGCTCGGCGTAGCCCTTTATTTCTTATTGTTAAGTATTAATATAAGATTTTTTTTATTATTATCGTTGAGGTTATTTATTGTTTCTTCTAATAACTTATTGTAATAATTTGTGTTTTTTTACTTTTACATAATTTATTATAATATATCTTAAGATTTAATTTTTTTCTATTAAATCTTATGTTTATGTTTACCAGCTGTAAATGTATTCATTATCTATTAGTTTTTTAATCAAATAAGCAATAAATGATATGGAGTAAATGCTCAAGAGACAAAGGCTCTACAAATACATTTCAAATCCAAGCAATTGGATAACGCTTTTATTGTTTTTCATCAGAACTTCTTAAAGTAAAAGGTTTTATTAATCTGGGTAAGTATATTAAAATTTTGGATTTTATTGATTAATTATTAGCTGAATAGAGATCACCGCACCATCTACTAATCTTTTGGAAATTTGCAAAATAGTCTCGATGTGTAACTTTGCACCAGGATGTATTGAGTAAGTTGACAACTGATTCCTGTTTTGCTGTTTTATGTGTTGAAATTCCCAAAACATTTTTATAAACTCAGCTTCCTTTTTTATGGGGCAGTGTAGTTCTAAATGAGTATACATAACGCATATTTTAGTGTTATATGTAAGTTATATAAAAGAATTGTAAAGCATGATTGACACAAATTACAAGCAACGCTTACAGGGACTTCACTAAGGTTTGAAGCATTTTTCGAGCGTTATTTGCTGAATTTAGGCTGTAATTATACAAACTTCCATTATTAGAAATGCGACAACCTAAGTATTTGTTTTATTTTACATTTGTTCTTTATATATCACAACAAGAGGTATTGCCACTTTCCCGTGAAATTATTTCCTTAAGCATTTTACGAATGCATCAGATCTTCCGCAAAATGGTTTAGCAGGTCGTCTATTATATACACAATTAAAACAAAATAAATTCAAATGCATTTTTATACTTTTTTGATTCAGTCGCTGAATTTGCAACTTGTTTGAAATTTTGGCAGATTTTCAGAATTTTGTGGTTTCTGGTAAGAAGAGCATTTATTAGAGACCACGTTACTACATTTTCGACAAATAATGATTATAATTAGGATACAAATATATACCAGATCAGCAACTTTTATGAGGGTAAATTTATTGAAAACAGTTTCCGCTATGCGTAGAAAAGTGATTTTTTGAATTGATAATTGTTTTCGTCCTGATATATTTGTTGAAATATTGCTCACTGGATGTCAAACTCATGTCAAACTCATAAATCATAATCTGAATTGATTTCGGCAGAATTTTCTTTCTTTTGAGTAAATTTTCTTGTTTTTTATTATTAACTTACCATTACAGAATCCCCAGGTCTTAATCTCTCCAATACAATCTACACAGTTGTACAACTTACCATTACAGAATCCCCAAGTTTTAATCTCTCCACTACAATCTACACAGTTGTACACCGCTAGAAAGATTAAAATTGCTGCAAACAGTGCTGCTCCTTTCATCGTGTTGGTAAATTACTACAAAATAAATCATTAGTTTGATACTAAATTCTTGAAATATGTTATGTGCATGACTTTGTCAAAGATACATTTCGCCAAGAGGTAATTTTCGCGCATTAAGCTTCCTAAATTAAACGATGTTTTTTTTTTTTGTTTTTTTTTTGCTATTTTTTAGCTCACCTGGCCAAAGGCCATATGAGCTTTTGCCATCACTCGGCGTCCGTCGTCCGTCCGTCTGTTAACTTTTATTCAAAGATCTTCTCCTCTGAAACTACTGGGCAAATACTAACCAAACGTGGCCTCAATCCTCAACAGGTTATGCCCGGCACCAGGATAGGTTTTCAGGGGCTTTGGCTACAGAGTTGCCGGTCGCGTCCCCAGGTGTTGGATAGAGGAATGCCCTGTCTTTGCGGGGTAGTCAGGTCATAATACGGAGAGCCTGACCGCTAACCATTGTAGCCAAACTGTGGAGAAACGCCACGTTCCATGCAGTACATTTTGTATAAGGACCCCTTCTATATTTCTCTAAAGAGAGCAGACGCATTGGGTGTCGTATAGAAGGACCCCGAGGGTACCCCGGGATATAGCAATAGGACCCAGTATCTCCAGCTTGCGGGGTATGACCCCTCCTAAACGGGGCTGACCCCGAGGGAACCCCGGGATATAGAAATAGGACCTATTCCGTGGTTGTGCGGGATTAATAAATACACAACCCATCTTTCGGATGGGATGTAAAATCTGGTCCATGTGTTGGAAGAAATGCCACACTTCCTGCACGTTAAAGAACCCTTGTAGCAAGCTCTTTTTGATTGGTCCGTAGGTGATCAGCTACAAGGCTAAATTCCCCGCCCCTTTCGATTTCCCCCTTCTTTTCCAGTGGCAGTCAGAATTTCCCGTCCCATGACCCTTTCCATACCCCAAAGTGATTACTTATTAATAAACTTGTTCTCGTCTTGATATAACTGAACTATTGCTCAGTAGACGTTAAACAATATTCAATCAATCAATCAATCGTATAGAAGGCTAAATTCCCTGCCCCTACCCATTTCTCCCCTTTTCCAGTGGCAATCAAAAATCGTTATCCCGGTTGTTCCCTCCTCCTTTATTCTTTCCTCTTTTGCTTACAATTTTTTTAATTGATTAACTTGTTCTCGTCCTGATATACCTGAGATATTGCTCATTTGACGTTAAACTCTAACTAATCAATCAATCACCAGGGTTTGCTCTTTCAAGTTAGTGGTTTTATGACCGTAGACCAAACAACATGGCTGATGTTACTAAAAATAGGACATAGGGGTAAATTGCCGTTTTTTGCAAATTACTCGAAAACCATTACAGATATCGGTTACCCGTCTTGGAGTTCTTGCCCCTTTTCCGTAAAAAATTTCAGTTTTGTGTTACTTTTAGTCGTATATATTGAAAATGGTAGAAGATAGAAGGATAGTTTATGCAACAAAAATGGTCAGCATCGTAAGATCTACATGTCCTGCAATTTTGAAGAAAATCTGACAACTCTGATAGGAGTTATTGCCGCTTTTTCTTTGAATTTTCACAATTTTTTAACGTTTTTACTTTCATTTCAAAAAAGATAAAGTTTAAAATGTGAATTGCAAGAGTGTTGAGGTTTTCCAGAACTTCAATTTCTATATATGTCCAGCAGGTTCGAATCTCATCCAAGATGGCCGCCAGCGGCGAAGATAGTTTAACATGGGACCCTATGGGAAATGCATTCAAAGATTTTCTCCTCTGAAACCACTGAGCGAATGGGGATCAAATTTTGTCACAGTAATCTTTGGATGGTCCCCTTTAAAGTTTGTAATTTTTATGTTCGTACTTCATCCAAGATGGTCGCCATCACGGGACATAGTTTAACATAGGACACTTTGGGAAATGTATTCAAAGATCTTCTCTGAAACTACCAAGTCAAACTGAACCAAACTTGGTCACAATAGTCCTTGGGTGGTCCCCTTATAAGTTAGTGATTTTACCGTTCGTACCTCATCCAAGATGGCTGCCAGCGTGGAGCACAGTTGAACATAGGGACCCTATGGGAAATGCATTCAAATGTCTTCTCCTCTGAACCCACTGAGCCAATTGGAACCAAACTTGGTTACAATAGTCTTTAGATGTTTCCCTTCAAAGTTTGTGATTTTTATGTTCATACCTCATTCAAGATGGCCGCCAGCAGGGAACATAGTTTAACATAGGGACTCTATGGGAAATGTATTCAAATGTCTTCTCCTCTGAACCTACTGAGCCAATTGGAACCAAACTTGGTTACAATTGTCTTTGGGTGATCCCTTCCAAAGTTTCTTTTTTTTAGTTTGTACCTCATCCAAGAATGAAAATGTAACATCTGGTGAACTGATTTATGTAATTTTATGTCAGACTTGTCTGACATGAAAATTTTACCTTGCGTGTTTTAGAAATTTACAGTTTTTATCAAAATTCTAACCCCTTAAAAATACTGGGGCTTCATTCCGTGTATGGCACTCGGAAGATGTCCTTGGTACTAGATTTGGCTTCCTATTTCGATATCTTTGGAAATGAGTTCTTCTTTTTTGACTACTTTTGGATTATGGCTTTCCATATTATTTGATTTTAATGCTGCTGATGAGAGGTTACTCCTTGAAACACGTGTACAGCAAAACGAAATTTACTGTTTTCATGCAACTTCGGTATTTTTTGTATTATAGTATGAATGGGTGGTCTATTGGTGACAATGAATAAAACCAGTCAGCAGGTGAGCGATACAGGCTCATGTGAGCCTCTAGTTCTCAATTAGATCTATACTACGGTAAAAAGCAGAAATTATGATCAAGTAAATTACAGGATAAGAAGTTCATTGTGATTCAGAAAATAAATTAATATTAGAAACATTAATTATTTAAAAGAGTAGTGTCTTAAATGTGAAATATATTTGCATGATGCTTAAAAACTAACAATACTAGGTTTGACTAACATTTTAACCTGTTTTGTGCCGAATGCAATTAAATGTCACAATAAAAAATACCGAAGTTTCTGTTAATTTATTTTCTGCATATGCGCCGACACTATGTGTATTTTTTCATACTGCAACCTTAAATATTTTAAGATTTTCTGATTGGCTGAAAAGGTATTCGACAAAAATTCCACAAATAAAACCTGTCACTGTTTCTTCTAGTATAGGATATAAATTAACTGTAAATTTGTCGGAGGTGAAACCTACACCAACGTACAATGTGTAGCAAAAATGATTTATTATAACTTTCAATACCTATTTTTTTTATCAAAATTATCGTACACAATTACGGAAATTGAGTGAGTGTTGACATCAAAGAATCATTCTAATGTAGTTTGTCATTAATCCTGTTATCTGATTGTTTCAAGGCAAAGATTTCACGGTAGGCATTCCTGAAATTGACACAATTCATATCCGTTTGTTTTTGAAATAAAATGGAGGCATTTATGTGTCTGATTATAACGTTCGGTCTGTGATGACACATGTTGAAAGAGATCAACAAAATCGCGACGCGGAGTGTGACAAGTGTCTTCTATAGTACCCAATTAAGGGACCGAGTTTTTTTAGCCGCATCTCCTTGGTAAACATAGAAAATGGAAAGTTTTTGTTATATGACTTATAGAAATTATGTTATGTTCTTCCTTAATTTGTCTTTAAAACAATCATTTTTACTGAAAAAATGCCGATTTTTTGTGAAAATAACCGATTCCGTTGATCGTTTCCGTTCCGGAGCTTATAAGTTTTCACGTAAAAATAGCGAGCGTATCAGTGATAATGATTTACTGTAATGTGAATGTCTAAATAGGCCCAATTTGCAATACTTATTACTTTCAAAAATCACACACGAAAGCACATCATTTCATGGCCGGACATTCGTTTGTCCAGAAATACGGACGTTTGTCTGGATTGCGTCATTGTTTGCAAAAAAAAAAATAATAATAAATGAATAAAAAATAAAATACAATCATTGAATTATTGTAAATTTGCGCACATCTTTCTAATATCTAAATACCCTGCCCATTGGCGGATCCAGATATACCATGCAAAAAAAGGTTCTACAGAACGTCTTTATTTCTTTAATGCCTCTTCAGAAAAAATCAATATTTAAATAGAGAATAAAAATGATGTAATTCACCTTATTTCCCTTTTCTATTATTCAAAGCAAAAATACATGCATTCAGCTTAGAAGCGAACGATTGCTTATACTTTTTCCAAAACTAAACCAAATCTTTTGAAAAAAAAAAAAACTTGCATCGCTGTGTACTCGGATAAAATATATACAAAATCTCGGTAATCACAAAATATGCAAAACTGCGAGTAGATAATATTATTTTCGGTGAAAGTTTTGAATACATCGGCATACGAGTACCGAAGAAAGGGGAAATTCTAAAATCATATAAAATTCCAAATTCACGGCAATTCGCAGCAACACGAATTGAGACAGTATGACAAGAAAAAAAATAAACAAATATGAACAAGAACGCCACAAAACTAAATATAACTATTACACTGATAATACCCTCTCAATTCATGAAACAAGATACGTAAAAGTTTGAACATATTGAGAAATGAAAACCTACAACTTTTGTTGGAGTTGTTCAGAGAACTGAAGTTTGAGGTTTAATGTCACTCCATATTTATACTTTGGGAACACGTCATAAAGCTTGGAAACTAGTAACCTTAGATGACAAAGGAATGATTAAGATGAAAATATCCACAGGGAAAAACTGAAAAACACACCATAAAAGACTTGTGGCTATTCATTTGTTTACTCTTTGAACAAAACATAACCGTGTACTTTTAACAAAATTGAATAGTACAAGGATGTTGATTCCCTTAACAAACTCGAAGAATATTTACGCTAATGCAGGACCTAAAAAAATAAAATATAACGGTCTATGATAGGAACCCTACGGGGTTAGAATTAGTGACATTTATATCGAGATTGCCTTCCTACCGAGGGATTTGGCTGTTCTTCGAATACACAGATATTACAGATAAATTACACTGCTCCCGCCATCTCTGTGTGAGACCAAAGGGGTGTAAAATAGAGAGAACCATAAATTTATTTTGACATAGCGTTTCTTATATTTAATTTATATATGCTATACACACAGCTGATCTGCACGAGCACCTATACATCATGTACTGCGTTACAACCCTAGATTAAACCTACGAGGTACATTGTATCACCCGGTTACCGAAAGCGATATTTTAATATAGCCTAGGTAGCCGCGTGGTCTAGGGCGCTGGACGTAGTGCAGGCGGTGTTGCCATAGATGTCACAACAGTGATGGTTCGAATCCCGGAGAGGGAACTACCAATGTGCAGATCTAACAACGTTGGGCTGATTTTCAGACGTATATATAAATTATTCATCAAGCCTAGTATAATGTCTCACGAAATTATCCATTGGACAGGTATAGTATGAAGACTTGTCACATACTTCAGACAACTATATAAAAATTATAACTTTGTGTGGCGGCATTCCTTGTCGAAAGACATTGAATCATCTCTGCTATACACACAGCTGATCTGCACGAGCACCTATACATCATGTACTTCGTTACAACCCTAGATTAAACCTACGAGGAGGTATCACCCGGTTACCGAAAGCTATATTTTTATATAGCCTAGGTAGCCGCGTGGTCTAGGGCGCTGGACGTAGTGCAGGCGGTGTTGCCATAGATGTCACAACAGTGATGGTTCGAATCCCGGAGAGGGAACTACCAATGTGCAGATATAACAATGTTGGGCTGATTTTCAGACGTATATATATATATATATATATGTTGGAGAAACAGGAGACACATTATACCAAAGACATTTGCTTAATTTATCGCTCATCAGGAGGCAGAAATCAGATCCAGTAGCCATCCATTTTAACTCCGCTGAACATTCACTACATGATTATGAAATTGTTGCCTTAGAAAAAATTTGCGGAAATGATTCATATCGAGAAACAATTGAAAAACTCTGGATTACGAAATTACGGACACTTAAACCCAATGGTTTGAATACAAAAACATGACGTTCCTTTTCCCGTAATCTTTATACGTTTTGTGACGTTATCCATTATGACAGATTAATTGTACCATACCAAAATAAAGTTCCGCTGAAGAAGGCCAGTTTATTTGGCCGAAAGCTCCGGATAAATTTCATAGATTTTGTTTGTTTACCTCGTTATGAGAGACTATAATTATATATATATATATATATATATATATATATAATAAAACGCTAAAACTGCTTGGAGCATTCGGCCGCGCTACTGGCCTTTATCAGCATGTTTACTTTGTACAAGATGTAACAATGGGTAAATCAAACAATATGCATAATGACGTTACAAATAAAATGAAGAATGAAGAAGTGAGACTAGTAAAAGAAATAGAATACAAATACAAAAAGGTAAAAATAAGGGAAGAAAACAAAACAAAATGGAACTAGATGTTGTCGGAAACGTCAGCTATCCCCGCACCCCCTGTTTGACACAGAAAACAGTTGTTATACACCCTTGGCATATTTTTTTCTTTATTTTTTAAATCTACCTATTGATAGTCATTATTGTAACTAAAAGAATTCTAGAATTTATGGTTGCTAAGTAGAATTCCAAAAAAAAAGTGGTCTTTGAGACTTTCAGGAAATTTACCAAGATTGGAATCAATATTTTTGAAAATCAAGTTGATGAAAATGTTTTTCCTAAACTAAATAAACAATTTAAGTATGGTTGCTAGGTAGAATTCCAAAAAATAAGTGGTCTTTAAGACTTTCAGGAAATTTACCAAAATTGGAATCAAATATTTTTGAAATCCAATTGATGGAAATATTCGTCCTTAACTACAAAAACATTTTAAATATGGTTGCTAGGTAGAATTCCAAAAATAAGTGGTCTTTGAGACTTTCAGGAAATTTACCAAAATTGGAACCGCCTTTCAGAATCCTAAGTTTTCAGAATTTTGTTTTTTACCAAACACTTGTCAGAATATAAGATAATATGCCAAAATTAAAAAAAAAATATGTGTCTTTGACATTTTCAGGAAATTTACCAAAGTTGGAACCGGAACCAAAATTCCAAAAGCTTATTGCAAATCTATAGACTATATGCAACAATTCTGCATAAAGATTTGATCCCTAAATCCAAAAATGTAGGAGGAGTTTGCGTCACATGCCACATGTGTCTAATCCACAACTTTGGGTCCTTGTTAAAATTAACATCATGGGGCCTCTTGTTTGCACCAAAACTAATATCAAAAATCCGAAAGCTTATTGCGCATCTACAGACTATATGCAACAATTCTATAACAAAATTAAATCCCTAAATCCATAAATGTAGGAGGAGTTTGTGTCACATGCCACATGTGTAAAAATTGACATCATGGGGCCTCTTGTTTGCACCAAGACCAATATCGAAAATCCGAAAGCTTATTGCGCATCTGCAGACTATATGCAACAATTCTACAACAAAATTAAATCCCTAAATCCAAAAATGTAGGAGGAGTTTGAGTCACAAGAAAGACGGACGGACGGACGGACAGACGGAGGGTATAACATTATCCCCGAATTTTCCTCGAAAGTGGGGGGATAATAAAAATGTTAACAGTCCCCACAGTGTATTTTTATTCTATTTTGTTTTGTTTTCTTCCTTTATTTTTACCTTTTTGTATTTGTATTCTACTTAAATTTGAAAAATTTTGCAAACAGAAAAGCGAGAAACATGTTCGACTTTAAATTATAGTTCTCCCTTAAAGTACATTTGTGATTCAGATGCCCTTAATGCATTTCCTAAATATCAATGTGAATGATATTTTGTCTTATGTTTGTTTGCAATCACATGTCAGTCAGTATAAAAGTACAATGCATAATAATTGTCGTTTAATCAAAGATGATACTTAGATAAACCTTACATTTTTGTACTTTATGAAGTTTTACTATTGAAATGATAACAATTGTTCATAAAATGGGTACAGTTGACAACAGATATATTCAAATCAATATACGTAGTAGTATAACAGCTTACGTCTCTTCAGTGCAAGTCAAATAAAACCATTTGGAAGATATAGCAAAACTTTGAAATCTGATTGTGAACAAATGACCAAAGAGATCTAAATGAAAATCCAATATAATGAAAGGAGAGGACTATGCAAGAGGATACTCCTCAGATTTTAGGAAAATGTTCAAATTTTTGATATTGCAAATTTTTAAATAAAATCGGTTTTTCGGACCAGTACCTAAGTAAAGCATGTACCAAAGCCTGTTATATGATTTAAAATATTTACAGAAATTTATGATTCTGTGGATAATTGTTTTTTTATGTCTTACTGTATAATATAAGCTATATATGTATATATATTTATTTAATTATGTTTAAAATTGTCTCTTGTAATTCTGTATTTGATAAACAAAAGATAACAGTAAACACCTACGATGGCCGAAAACTTTAAATCACATGCCACAATCACAAGCAACTAGAAATACACAAATGAAAGATAAGACACAAAGATAAAAAACGACAGGAATTCGGGATTGCCGGACTTGATACCGGCACTAGCAAAAGCCAGCGGCAGGATTAAGCCGGTTAATGGGTACCCAAAACCCGAACATGTATCAGTCAAAAAAGTTATTGTGGGAAATTATCTCCCTTCTGAACATGCTTATTAGGTGGGCGTTTACTTCAGCCATATTTTAGAAAGACGCTCCCTGTAAATTTTTCATAGCAACGAAAGGATATTTTGTTTGGGTATATAAATCACATAGGAACAATGCATTTAGTACAACATTTCAAAAATAAAAGGTAACAACGTGGGTGAATTGTTCGTTAAATGGTTTATAGAAGGTGTTAAATGTGATCAGAGCCATCACACAAAAACTTAACCTAGCGACGATAAAATATTATTAAAAGGCGAAAATTATGGGCAGCGGACACAATTCCTGTGTAAAAACATAGCCAAAGGTTTATTCTCACCAGTGGCGACTTGTAAAAACTTTTTTTTTTATCTCGTGGCCACATACTACGTCGTGGCCAACAGATAGCTATGTCGTTCCCACGTGATTCTTGTTACCACGACTTACTAAGTCATGGCAACGAGTTAGCTTACTCGTTCCAACGAGATACTATCTCGTTCCCATGGCATACAAAGTCGTGGCCACGAGATAGCTATGTCGTTGTCACGAGATACTAACTCGTTCCAACGACACAGTACGTCGTTGTCACGAGAAACTATCTCGTTCCCACGACATACTAAGTCGTTTCCACGAGATACTATCTTGTTCCCACGACTTATTAAGTCATGACAACGAGTTAGCTTACTCGTTCATACGATATACTCTCTCGTTCTTATTACATACAAAGTCGTGGCCAAAAGATAGCTATGCCGTGGCAACAAGATACTAACTCGTTCAAACGAAACACTATGTCGTTGCCACGAGATTCTTTTTCCTTTCCACGACATACTAAGTCGTGGCCACGAGATAACTATGAGTATAAGCAAAGTTCGTTGTTGAAGGCCTAACAGTGTATAAGTATCTCGTGGCCACGACTTAATATGTCTTGGGAACGAGTTGCTTTCTCGTGGCCACGACTTAGTATGTGGCCAGGAGATAGGAAAAAAATCACATGTCCCCTTCATCGAAGGAGAAATATGAAATATTTAATTCAAAGATATATATTTCATTCATTCATGAAGATATTACCATTGCAAGGTATAAAACGGGCTGATATGTGCCCTTGTGCTCATTTTTTTAAACTACTGCTAAGGCAGTCATGACGATCAATGTACCTTGTCATGGTAATATTATGAGAAATTATTTTGACTTTTTGAGATTTTTGTATCGGTATATATATATTCGGAACGGTAGTTGATTATATATAATTTTCAATTTAGTACATGTATGACAAATCTGGCCAAAACATCCAAATTAAGGCTATCTGTTTGGGCCTCACATTGTGAGTTGTATTGTATGATATAAAAAGGTAAAATTTATTTTATGACTTCAAATAGAGTGAGGATGTTTACATAATGCATTAACTACACGATTTATCAATTCTTTACAAATCAGTACCAATTTTGAAGAAAATCCTAACATGTATATTTGTATATTTTATTCATTCAAAATGATAGACACCTATCATAGTCCATCTGTTCTGGATCTACGAACTTATTGCATCTGAGAAACGTTAACATAATTTATATACTGAAATGACGTACATGATAAACAAAAAGAAAACAATCCAAGTAGATATTTCTTGTTTCTTTTGAAGGAGAGCTCCATTTCTTTTCCTTAATAAAACCATTTATCATATACTAAGACTAGAGAAAAGCAAATTCTTACCTCAAGATAAAGCATGTATTTTATGATGGAAATCACTGATAATACGAGTTTGAATGTTAGAGGGCTGATACAGCTACTTCCGGAGTTTATCACACGCCTTTCCGTCACAACTCGGAAGCTTTATCACACGCAAGTTCGGGTATTTCCGCCAAAATGAGAAGTATTTTCTGTACTATAATTTTAAATAGATCTATATATGAAATTATTGCGAAAGGCCTAAAAAATTATTTAAAACAAATCGCCTTGCTGTGTTTTTATCTATAGGATGTCGATTACCTGTCAACTCCATCGAAAGTGAAATCAACACCACCGAAACTGACCACAAAAAATGCTAACAATGAAAAAAAAATCATTACAATATATCTGCTATTGGTTGAATAGCTTTAATTATCTATTCTTTATCAAGTTCAAGTTTATTATTTAATTTCAATAATAAATATTTTCAATTTAAAGTTATCAGAAATATCTTTTAAATACAAAAATACACAAGGTGCAAAATAAAGGGTAACTTAAGTTCTAAAGTCTAGTGAACCAGGAATTTGGGGATTTGTATGTCATTAATTCAAAATATTAACACCCATAAGAATGTTATTTCTGCCTTAGATGCAATATAAGCTACTATATGTCTGAACTTCATCTAAATAAGAACCCGTTTACACGTGTGTGTGTGTGTGAGTAAAATAACGGTCAACTGAGGTATAAAATAATACCGATATTGCAGTAAACCTGTGCCAATCTAGAGATGGTCATAAAATGTATTTGCCTAATTTTGTTTTTCTATAGTTGAAGTATATGATAAAAACATCATTACATGTCATTTTTCATATCACGTCCTTTATCAGCCCTCGGTCACATATCATGGCTCTTGGGCTGATATAAAAGACCTAGGGCTGATAAAGGGCGTGATATGTAATATGCCATGTAATAATCTATATATATCGGTAAAACGGTATTATTCAAACACAATGCCAATACTCCGTCTTTTTCTGATCTTTCAAATAATGTTTTCAACAGAGCTAGAAATTAATGTTAACACAAATGCAAGCATCAAGGTAAAATAATATAATCGATCGTGTTTATTATCAAACGGCGAACTTTTTACTTTGTCGTACGCGACCCAGATACATTTCCCTGTTTTACGATGTAAAAATATCAACAAAAGGTTTTCAAGAAATTTCAAGACTTCAAATCTATTTGATAACTAGGTTGGTGAACAAAATACCGAAATTACTTTGAATTTGGTTTCTACATACATGTATAATTTTGATATAAAAAAGGAAATTTATATGAAATTGTGTCCCTTATATTATACGTGTGGTTAGAATATGATTAGATTGAATTGATTAAATTTATTGTTGGAGTATACTATAGTGTTATTGCATGAATATTGGGGAATATTGTTCCGAGTAGAATTTTACATTGCACGAGCTTGCGAGTGCAATATATATTCTACGAGGGATAATATTCCTCAATATTCATGCAATAACCCTTTTCTTGTATAGCAAAGCATAAATCTTTGTTACTAAAGGGAGTTTTGTTGTCAATTACGTTATCAATTTAAGTCATATTTGCACTAGTGCAATATGGGAATTTATTGCATGCTTACTTTTGGTTGCTTTCTTAGGGAAATATTATGTTGCTATACAATAAAAATGTTTATTACGACAAATTAAATGCATCTTCAGCAGGAATCCATAACATGATATAACGTCCATATTTTCTATACTTGGACATTTCCGTTATTCCGTTATTCTGCATGCTAAAAGTTAAGTGAAAGATCTAAGGGTTTTTTTAATGGAATTCAAGGGGAAGCTCATTCTTATACAAATAGACATTCTCTAAACAAAATACTAGTAACCTATTTTATGACTTATGTTGAGGACTAACAGTTTACCAGAAGAGTATCGAACAGCAAAAAACGATCTTAATTCATCGGTAGCTTTATCGATTACTTTGTCTTTTCCGAAAAATTCAAGATTATGATGGATTCAAAACAGGACTATGCCAGAATGTGGTCGAAGAAAGAGATGAAAGATGTGGAGACTTTGTCGTACTGGATCATTACGTCATTCATCATTAATCGTATTCTGCGTTTCAAAAGAAGACTACAGCGCCCGGTATATGTATTATTAACAAAATTACCGAACAGAATTTTCCAAGAACAAAAGGACAACGCAGGTGCAAAAACGCAGAGAAAGAACCGGAATGGTCCTGACTTGGAACAGACATCTTAATTTCATGGATGCCAAAACCCTATCCATTGCGGTAGTATTTTATATTTGACGATCCTCTCCAGTCTTGTCGTGAAAACATTGCCAAACCTAAATCAATTACGTCATAGTAATTGCAGACAAAACTACTAACAATATGGTTTTGTTTGTAAGAAACACTATTTAGAGTGTCTTGTTAAGGAAATCGGTAATAACATTTCTTCCAGCAATCATACTTATACCCCGTCTACATTTTTAAGGACGAGATAATTAAAATCAGAGTTCTTTGTAAGCATCCTTATTAAAGTAGCTGAAGATAACAATGGTCTCCTTAACATTTATGGGGTAGCTAAGCTTAAAAAATCTCCTTAAAACACATTCATTGCAGGGTCTGCAAGATGCACCACCAGAATCCTATGCAAACACCTTATCATTGTATTGACAGCCACAAGGGATGGTCTGAAAAGCTTCTCAGTCAATGATTATTTTAGGAGCTGCGTGAATGAGATGTGGATTCTTAAAGATTCCAAAGTTTTCCTTGAACAGCTCACCTTAAATAGTCTCGCACATTGCCATAGTATTCAAACTTTTAATTTTCTACTCTTTATATAGCCATTCTTATACTAATATTTCTACTCTTTATATAGCCATTCCTAATAATAATTTTCTAATAACAGTTATTTCTTACATAATACATCAATGCTCCTGCACCAAAAACGAAGACACAGGTATTCCTTTTTTTGTAGTAGGAAAAGAAAGTATGTACAAAGTGCATCAATTCGAAAATTGTCCTTCCAGACTTATTGATCCGTTGAACAAACTAAATCATAAACTATAAATACAGCATTGTTGCTAAATCTTTACTTCTGGTTTTATTGGCAAAAATACAGTTCAGCTGCTCAATGTTTTATACCGTAACTAAATTAAAACAACTTTTGATATTGGCAGTATTTCAATTGAACTTTTATATGTTAGAAAGCTTGATATAATAGATAACAGAAATTATGTCCTTAGCTTGCTGTCAGTAACTGCGAGCATTTGTC
The DNA here is from genome assembly GCA_002080025.1 of Modiolus philippinarum. NCBI lineage: Eukaryota > Metazoa > Mollusca > Bivalvia > Mytilida > Modiolidae > Modiolus > Modiolus philippinarum. Next base: position 56,408 of record MJUU01034227.1, read on the forward strand.
TGGACAGAACCTGTGTGTATTGTCTACATGTTTTTTGTACTTCATTGTAAAGGTACTCGTCTTGATAAGTTGGACTTATTTCTAGTTTAATTTTTACTGTGAGTCATTGTGTATTTATTTGTTTAGCCAGCACCGCACATAGGGAGAGAGTTTGGATCCAAGACACAACGGCAGTAGAATACCGAAGTAACAAAGGAGTGAAATTAACAAAAATGGAAGTCCAAAGACTCGGCCAAAACTAGTACACAGAAAACGAGTTTAACCTCTCTGCAATTTTTGCGCCTGTCCCAAGTCAGGAATATGTTAGTCATTGGCTTGTCTTTGTATTACTAAGAAATTTTAGTTTCTTGATATTCGGGTTATTGGATGCGGTTTTTTTCCATTGATTTATTCACTGTTTTACTTTTAGGGGCCATTTAGGGCATGTTATACGGAGTAAGGTTCTTCACTGTATTGAAGAACGTACATTGACCCAAGACGCTTTGTTTTGGGATCGTTTTAACCTGGATATGGGATGCTGTCTCCTCTCCTTTCTTTTTCATATTTGTTAAGAACAATACAAGAAATACAGTGAAGATGACGTTAAAAGATGCTTGAATTTTTGATCGACAACATTTTCGTTGAATTTGGAGGCCACGTTATAAAAAATAATAATAGGATCATATGGGAACCAATACCCCCATTTTTGAAAACTGAAGGAATTGTTTAAGGGCTCATACATCAAAATTAAAAAAAAATAATTTAGGGTTTAAAGAATATTTTTTCGGACCGACACAAGTTAGCTTGACACTAAAAAGATACACCGATTGCGCATTTGCGGGATCGCTCATTATTTTAGCCAAACAAGGAGTAATCTGGTACAAAACTGGTTCCAAGACGCTGATAGACGAATATAGTAATTTCTTCATTTCCATTCAAGTTTCGTATTTTGTGGGTTGGAAATGTTCCTTGTGGATTTCTTTGTTAGTTGAAAACGACTTTTTACCCGTATGTTGAATAACAACGTAAGATTCGTTGGTAGAAAATATCTGTCCCTTGCTCCAACGTTGGATGATGTCATTTTTCCTCCGATTGACCCCAGATGACCTCGTCTAAATGACGAGTCAAATCCGGATTGGAAACAATGCGCAATCCATGTATAGCCGATACACCGAATTCTGCTACTTTTTGTTATACATTGATTAACATGGCTATATTGTTACAGATAGAAATGTCGGTTTCACAAATCAGAACAGACATTTTGAGCTAAAATCACGTCTTGCCGGATTTGGCATTTACCAATTTTAATTTAACCCTTGATTGACTGACTAACAGAGAAGAACAGGCTTACTCTTCCGGGGCACCAGATGTCACTGTGTTTTTAGAGGTCACACTGTTAGTGCTTTAATTTTGAGTGTTGTATTTGTAGTGTTCGTTTGTTGTGGTTGTGTTTTGTCTTTGGTGTTCCGTTTCTATACTCCTTTTGCCTTGTCATTTGATTTTGATTTATGTAATCATCGGTATTGAGGAGAGGCATTTAGGAGACCAAAAGAACAGAAAGAAAACGAAAGACTCTTCTTTTACTTATCTAAAGTGGAGAAATCATTTTAACCCACTCCTACCAGAATGAGAACCTATATATATTTGTAGAGCACCAACATTATTTAAAAACGTCGTTTTTCCTTATAAATTGTATATCTGAAATGACAGTGCAGTATTTCAATAACGATTAAATTAATACATCGCGGGTGTGTGAACATACATTGCAAGTGAACATCTGTTAATCAAATCAACAACGGCTTATCATAATAAATGTCATGTTGTTTCTAGAGCATTATTAAAGTTCACAGCACAAACGAATTTTCAAAGCGGATCTCAATTTTGAATTTACAGTTACTATAAAAAAATCGTAAGTAAGTTCTAAGTTATTCACTAAAAGGTTGAAGCGAAACCGGCTCAACGATGAATGTATAAAGCCAACAATAGACATCTAGTTAATATCTCTTTAATATCTCTATATTTTGGTGCCCATCAGAAACTTTGTATTTGAATTGAAATTTTTGGCCAGTATTTATGTAGGCATTTATACAGGAAGGAATGAAGATAAGATTCTGTCTGAATTCTTTGGACTTGCGGCAAACGAATTAACAATTGGGGGTCAGAAACAAACTTATTCAACACAACTGTCAAGAGCCAAAGTCCAAGAGCCAAAAAGACAACGCATGTAGAAATTAACCGGAAAATTGTAAACCGCAATAGTCCTAAATTGTCATGGGCTTTTCAAAAGATTTCTTGGGTTAAAGCTGTTTTATGGCGCGCAAAAGCAAACAGAGGAAAAGGGAAAAAAACAATTAAAAAATCAAATAAAAAAAATTATTATTATTACGTTTTATGAACTTGACATCATATTTTTGAGTACTTGCTTGTCTCTAATCCATAGCTTTTAACCTGTTTGATTTTGCAACATTGAATACGTCTTATTTTTTTGTAAAAAAAAAAATAGAACTCCATTTGTACTAAATCTCGGCCTAAGCAAAAAATATAAAACTAAGTAACAATGAAGGAATATTGATTGATTGATTGATTGATGTTTTACGCCAACTTCAGCAATATTTCAGCTATATTTTGGCGACAACTTATGTCTCTTCAGTGCAGATAAAATCTAAACGTTTGGAAGACCATAAACTCAAAGATGTTTAAAAACTGATAGAGAACAAAAAAACAATATGATCTAAATGTAAAGCCAAAATCAGCTAAGGACAGAGCTTTGCATGAGGGAGATACTCCTTAGTTTTCAATAAAATTTACCAAAATTTAGATATTGTAAGGTTCCAAATATAATCGGCTTTCGGCTCAGCACCGAAGTACTGACTACTGGGCTGGTGAATACCCTCGGGGACTAACAGTCCACCAGCAGAGGCATCGATCCAGTGGTAACAAATGACTAAATATCGAAGTAACTGTAAATTTTAATTCTGCATATACGCATTTCGAATGTTGAACAACGCAACCTTTATATTATGAAAAAGAGAGGAAATATATTGTTGTTTTACTCATGGGTGCAGGATCGTCAACAAATATAAAATTAACTCTTAGAGTGTGTTCTAACAACAATATAATATATTCAAAATATTTTTCCTTTTTTATCATGTTTTTTTATTTTGTTTTGAAAAAGGGCTATGCGCGAGCGTAGGAAGATACGACCGCAGCATGCTGACCACTGAAATTTAAAATTTAATTTAAAGTGAATGTGGACACAGTAAAGAGCTTGACGCATTAATAAGCCGGACACAGCGTAGGGAAAAAAGTTTGAGACTCATTATAGCTTTGACAAGGTATCGGCTATCTTAAATCTGTTTTCGTACTATGAGACTTACTGGAATAATCCATAGATTAGAGAATCCCATGAACAAAATGTTTTTATATATATTATGAAAAAATGCAAGTTTGACCCCTTATAGCTCTGAAACGGTAAGGAATATGTCAAACACATTGACAAACCTCCGATAGCATACAACAGGACGAAACTAAAGAAAAAATCCTTTCGAAATCTGATGAAAAATAAAGATTTAACATATTTTAAAAAAAATTATAATTTTAACCTCTTTGAACCTCTGTAGCTTAGAAATGATAAAAACGTGGCCAAATCCGGAATGCAAAGGAGGCCAATACCCGAAGAAAAATAATTATATAAGGTAATATGTACATTTGCAAGTTTGAACTCGTTTGTAAATTCACAGTGACTTCGGTATTTAGTTATTTGTCTCCTCATAGCTCGGAAAGAAGACACCCAATGTTACCCCTTTTAATAAAAAAGTTGGGCCGCTTGTTTATTGAAATGGTTTTTATTGTTTAATTTATCTGTTTGGGCATGCATGTCGATGATCTGTCATAATAGAAGGGATAAGACAGGGTTTCATCTCAGTAGTATAGGGGGTTACCTCAGACCAAAATTGGCGAGGTGACCCGTAGTGCGTTCTTTGTAAAATATTTTCATTTTCCCCTAATTTTCCTTAAAATATGCAAATTAGTTTGGGTATTTGACCTTTGACTCCTATAGAGGGCGCTGCAATCGTTATTGATGAGGTGCTAAGTGTATCATTGACCTTTTGGCCTGTCTTAGGTATTGTCACTGGTTTTGCCTACTGGTCTCGCTTTACCTGTATCCAGGATACTTTAATAGGTCTCGCCTTCTACTCTGGTCTCGCCCTTCTTCTGTCCATGTACACTATTCTCGTGTTTATCCCAGCTTTGACCTTGCTTTTACCCTAACACTAATCTTTTTTTTACTACACCTTAACCATTGTGTCTACAATCCAGTGACTGAACCCTTTTGTTATAGTGTTGTACTTTAGTGTATTATTAACCTTTGACCTCGTTCTGAATGCCTTGCCTTTGACTTCGACTTCACTAGTCCAGGTGTAGTCACTGGTCTCGCCCTACAACTATCCAAGGTACTTTCCTAGGTCTCGCCTTCTACTTTACCTTCTACTTTGGTCTCGCGCTACTTCTGTCCATGGTATTTTCACTGGTCTCGTCTTTATTCTTACCCGAACCTTACACTTATTCTTGTACTAATCCTAACTTTTTGTTGTTAGATCAGTAATTTTTTTTTATTCTCGACTAACCCTAACCATTCTTTTTGCAGTTTTATACCTCCATAGTTACTTTCTATTTTCAAACTATTTGAGTTATCCCCTTTTATCCAACCTCTAACTCTAACCTAAGCTTTTATGACAACTCTATATTCATTATTATATTTTCGAATGTTATTCTAATATTCCCAAACCATTGTAGATATCCTTTTCATCTCTATTTTTAGTTGCTATGACAACTCTATATTCATTTTTTTCGAATGTTATTCTAATATTCTCTCATCTTCTCTCCTTTTTTATCCTAACCCTATTTCACGAAAGGATATGGAGTAAATGAACATGAGACCATAACACATATGTTAACTCCAACTGCAATAATTTTAATGAGCTCGGAAATTTATTCCTCATCAGCAGCACTAGAACCCAAACAAAGGAAATCCATAATTTCAAAAAATGCTAAAATGCATAAAAGCAAACGAAATCCGAATAATCAGTAATATTAATTATAGTTAAGGTCAAAACTACGATGGTGAGAGTTAATCCTTCGGTTTTAGAATTTACATAAATTTAGAAAATATTAATTGAACAAAGTGTACACATGAGATATCATCTCATGTACAAGTACACCATATCTAAGAAAAATAAAGAGCATACATCCCTAACCCTAACCTTTAACCTTACACTTATTTTCGTACTGACCCTAACTTTTCTGTTGTAAGAATCACTTTAACCCTATGTATATAACCCTAACCCTTATGTATATAATCCTAACCCTTATGTATATAATAATAAACCTTATAAACCCTTAATCCTAACTGTAACTAATGCTAACACAGTATCTAACCTTTGTATATTCTGGAATGATTCTAATAATGAGTGTTACCCTAACCATACTGATATCATTATTCATTGCAAACACATAATGAAACGTCAACTATGAACTGACACAAAACATCAATGATATTTATATGAACATAAATTTATCCACGACCCATGAATGAAGAAAACAATATGGAAGCACTTTGATATGAATGTTAACAACAAATGGAAATAAACATCAAGTGATACTATGAAAACAAATTGATACTGAAGATAATATGAAAACTAATGTGAAATGAAACAGTAAAAGCGGAAGCATAACGTCAGCTATGACTATCAACTGACATAAACGATGAACACAAATAGATATTGAAACAATATGAACTACAAATACAAACATAAGGATAAATATGAAGTGATATAACATGAAATTGAACACAAACACAACAGAACATGACAACTTAACAACATTAACCTAAGCTAAACGAAGAAATAACGTCAACTATGACAATGAATTAACACAGAATATGTAAATATGTGAACATTAACACGAATGTAAACACCAAATACAAGCATACATGTTTAAAGATCAACAGGAAGTGATACAACATATGAAAACACACTGATGTGAACAATACATATTAACAGAAACGTTAATATATCAACATGAAGAGACACAAACATATGAACATTGACAGGAATGTTAACACAAAACGTTGACTACGAACACAAATACAACAATAAATGACAACAAATGCAAACTTGAACACCAAAACACAATAGGAAATGTAAAATATGAATACAAACACAACAAAAATATGAAAATAAATGTGAACTATGACTATGAACTGAAACAAAACTTAATAACTTTGATATGATATTGATATGAACATAAAGAATGAACACATAACATATGGAATCCTTATGGTATGAATAATAACAAGTAGAAGACGAAATAAACATCAAGTAACAGTTTGAAAACAAATTGATATTGAAGACAATATAAACTACATATACAAACATAAAGATTATCATGAAGTAAAAGAAAATATGAAAACAAATTGACATTGAAGACAATTTAAACAATACATAGAGGCATTAATGGTGAACGATCAACATAGTGATACAACATATGAAAACACACTGATGTCAACAATAAATACAAATAAAGAAGTCTAAACATCAATATGAAGTGAAACAACATGAAAACCTACGAATGTGAACACAAACACAACAGAACATGACAACTTAACAACATTAACAATATAGCTAAACAGAGAAATAACGTCAACTATGACAATGAATTGACACAAAACATGTAAATATATGAACATTTACACGAATGTTAACACCAAAACACGAAACATAACGTCAAGTATGAACACAAAAACAACAATAAACAACAACATATTGATATGAACTGTTCCATGAAAACATAATATATATGTTAAATATAAACACAACAAAGTATGAAACCAAATATGAACTTTGACATCAAAACATAACATGACACATAGTAAATGAACACACATACAACAAAACATGACAACATAATGATATGAACTGTTAAATGAAAAATAACAAGATACGTTAACTATGACTATGAATGAACAAAAATATGTTAACATATGAACTTTATCTACAAGAATGATATGAAACACAAACTAAGAAACAAATAGATACTGACGACAAAATGAACAACAAATACATGCATAGATGTTAAAAGATCAACATAAAGTTATACAAACTATAAAAACATGTGAATGAAAACACCAAATATAAGCATAAATGTTAAAAGACCAACATTAAATGGTACAACATGAATGTAAACACCAAAACGAACAGAAACATTGAAACATCAACATAATCTGACGTAAGATATGTAAACATATGAACATTGATACGAATATTAACACCAAATCATACACCTAACGTTAAGTATGACTATAAAGTGATATAAAACATGTAAACATTAATACTGATATGAACAAAAATATAATCAGAAACATTGAAATATCAAAATTAAACGACATTCATATGAATGATAAAACTGAAACATAACTTGAAATGTCCAATGAATTGACAAACATTATGACAACATATAGTCATTGATATGAATAATTACACAAAAACAAAAGACGAAACTCAAGATCATATGATACAAATCAATATACCTTAACCACATTCATGAGAACTTGAATATCAAAATACGACATGCAACAAGAAAAATGAACACAAAAACAAGCATTAATGTTAAAACATGAACATGAACTGATACAACATATGGAAACTAATCGATGTGAACACCAAATATAAGTAGAAATATTGAACTATGAACATTCAACGACACAAGATATGTAAACATGCAAATATTGACAGGGATGTTTATACCAAAACACGACACATGACGTTCAGTATGAACACAAGCAAAACAAAGTATGAAAGCAAAAGAGAAACTTGAACACCAAAACATAACATGACACACAAAATATGAACACAAACAAAACAAAACATTACAACATAATGACATTAAAAGAACTGTTACATGAAAGCACAACATGAAATGATAAATATCAAGATAAAGTGATACAAACCATAAAACTTAACGATATTCATATGATCTGTTACATGAAAACTTAACATAAAACGTTAAATGTGACCACAGATACAACAAATTATGAAAACAAATACAACAAATTATGAAGATAAATGCAAACTTGAACAGCAAAACACAATATGAAATGTAAACTATGAATACAAACAAAACAAACCATTAAACTTAACGATAATCATATGAACTGTTACATGAAAACTTAACATAAAACGTTAAATGTGACCACAGATACACCAAATTATGAAAATAAATACAACAATAAATGAAAACTAATGCAAACTAGAACACCAAAACACAATATGAAATGTAAAATATGAATACAAACACAACAAAACATGATAACATATCGTTAACTATATGAACAGTTACATGAAAGCACAACATGATACGTTAAATATGAACATTATTACAACAAACTATGAAAATAAATGTGAACTTTGATATCAAAACATTAAACTTAACGATATTCATATGAACTGTTACATGAAAACTTAACATAAAACGTTAAATGTGACCACAGATACAACAAATTATGAAAAGAAATGCAAAATTGTACATGAAAATACAAACTGAAACGTTAAATATCAAGATTTGGTGACGCAAAACATTAAACATATCGATGTTTATGAAGACTTTAACACAAAAACACAATATGAAATGTAAAACATCAACATAATTACAACAAATATGAAAATAAATGTGAACTCTGATATCAAAACATTTAACTTAACGATATTCATATGAACTGTTACATGAAAACTTAACATAAAACGTTAAATGTGACCATAGATACAACAAATTATGAAAACAAATACAACAATACATAACAATTTAATTACAGTAATATGAACCGTTACATGAAAACGGAAGATGAAACGTTAAATATCAAGATTTGGTGACGCAAAACATTAAACATATCGATGTTTATGAACACAAAAACACAATATGAAATGTAAAATACGAACGTAATTACAACAAAATATAAAAACAAATGCAAACTTGACATGAAAACGTAAGATGAAACGTTAAATATGAACACAAATACAACAAACGCGAACAGTTGTTGACATTAATGGAAACAAAACTTAAATAAGCCATTAAATATTTGTTAAGTATGACACAATCACATCAAAATATTTAAACAAATCGATAATGAAGACAATATGAACAATAAATACCAGTATAAATGATATAAATTCAACATTAAGTGATACATTAGTAGTTAGTTTAAAGTATCTGGATGGTAAAAATGGCGATTTCATGGTATTATGTTAGTACAAATGGTGATTTTAATCTGTGATTGTGATAGTTAAGCGGCGGCGGCGATGTTAGTGGAATAATAGTCTGGCGGCGGCGGCGGCGGCAGCAGCAATTATACGTCATATATGACTAAGCAGCAGCAACCATTCTACCTGGTTATATGACGCAGCAGCAGCAGACAGACCTTAGTATGAAGTAATCGGCCTTTGAAAGTTTGAGATCGGCCCTAATTCGGCCTTTATTTTGAATATTGATAATAGGTTCATATGATATATGGAATCGATGTATCTTAAGGTAGTAGACCTAGGTTAAGGGACATAACTCTTAAAAATCATAGGTGGGTTTGTTGAAATCATTTTCATAAACAGATTCTAAGCCTCTGAGTAACATAGATGATTTTTTATTCTTTTTCACGTCAAAGCTTAAAAAGCATTGATGAAACTAACTATTTCAAACGTCTTACTGATTTAAAGAGTCATCTCCCTTAACCTAGGTCTACTACCTTAAGTCATCTAAAGCGATTGGTGTAGGTGTTACAGTGCTGTCGTGTAGTGTAATAGAGATATCGGCCCTTAGAAATCAAAATCGGCCCTAAGTCGGCCCTAATCAATACTATTAGTACTAAAGACCTATCATATATGGATTCGGGGGTATGTTTAGGCTTTTCAATCGTTTAGTCACACTGTCAAGTTGAAATCTGTTACCTTTAAGAAGTCTCGTTCATTACGAGATTTTACGAGATTTCATTTTATCTCGATGTTTTGTTGTGTTTGTCACAAACAATTGATGTTAAATTTCATTTTTGATTTTATTAATATCGTTTAGTTATCAAGTTTTGTTGTAATTGTATTCACATTTCATGTTTCAGATCGTATTTTCGATGAAGTTATCGAATTTTTGTTGTCTATATCGGCCTTTTTACGGGTTTTTGCTGCTGCTGCTGTAGCGCCATATGCAAGGCATAATGGCTGCTGCTGCTTCTCGCCCATACTAAAGTCTGCCTGCTGCTGCTGCTGCTGCGTCATATAACCAGGTAGAATGGCTGCTGCTGCTGTTGCTTCGTCATATATGACGTATAATTGCTGCTGCCGCCGCTGCCGCCGCCGCCGCCAGACTATTATTCCACCAACACCGCCGCGGCCGCTAAACTATAAGTTATAATCAGAGATTAAAATCACAATTTTACTAACATAATACCATGAAATCGCCATTTTTACCATCCAGATACTTTAAACTAACTACTAATGTATCACTTAATGTTGATTTTATATCATTTATACTGGTATTTATTGTTCATATTGTCTTCATTATCGATTTGTTTAAATATTTTGATGTGATTGTGTCATTCTTAACAAATATTTAATGGTTTATTTAAGTTTTGTTTCCATTAATGTCAATAACTTTTCGCGTTTCTTGTATTTGTGTTCATATTTAACGTTTCATCTTACGTTTTCATGTCAAGTTTGCATTTGTTTTTATATTTTGTTGTAATTACGTTCGTATTTTACATTTCATATTGTGTTTTTGTGTTAAAGTCTTCATAAACATCGATATGTTTAATGTTTTGCGTCACCATATCTTGATATTTAACGTTTCATCTTACGTTTTCATGTAACGGTTCATATTACTGTAATTAAATTGTCATGTATTGTTGTATTTGTTTTCATAATTTGTTGTATCTGTGGTCACATTTAACGTTTTGTGTTAAGTTTTCATGTAACAGTTCATATGAATATCGTTAAGTTAAATGTTTTGATATCAAAATTCACATTTATTTTCATATTTGTTGTAATTATGTTGATGTTTTACATTTCATATTGTGTTTTGTGTTAAAGTGTTCATAAACATCGATATGTTTTGTTTTGTGTCACCAAATCTTGATATTTAACGTTTCAGTTTGTATTTTCATGTACAATTTTGCATTTCTTTTCATAATTTGTTATATCTGTGGTCACATTTAACGTTTTATGTTAAGTTTTCATGTAACAGTTCATATGAATATCGTTAAGTTTAATG
>MJUU01034228.1:5007-28218 GCA_002080025.1 Modiolus philippinarum
ACGGTCTATCGTAGGAACCCAACGGGGTTAGAATTAGAGAAATGAATATCGAGATTGCCTTCCCACCGAGGGATTTGGCTGTTCTTCGAATGCACAGATATTACAAACAGATTACACTGCCCACGCCATCTCTGTGGGAGACCAAAGGGATTTAAAATAGAGTGAGCTGCAAATTTATTTTGACACGTAATATGAGAGTTAAGTATATTAATTAACCGAAATTTGAACATGGAATTGGTGGTGTAGTGGTTAGCGCAGCAGACTCTCAACCCTTAGTACCTTGACAGAGGGGGTTCGAATCCCACTGGAATCATCAAAAAATTAATATTTAATATAAAAAGACTTAGACTTAGACTTTGGCTTTGATTTGATAGATTTGATTTGATTTTATTTAGGCCCTGCATTAGCGTAAATATTCGCAAATCCGGGGAGATGAACAAGTTTCCACGTTGACTGAATTTATAGACAGTTTATATATATATATATATATAGTTCAGGCGACACATGTGTTCCGTAGAACACCCATTTTAACTCTTCAAATGCTCTTTTTTTCTCCCTACAAAATTATTATGTCTGTATATGGATATCATTATCTGGGCAGCTTTATTAACTTCACGAATGCAGAAATGTCATAAGTAAGCCTCCATACAATTGTACTAATAAACCAAATAGCTATTTTTAAAAATCGTACAAACGATTTTTATAACCGTAAGAACGGTTTTAAAAATCGTACAAACGACTTTAAAAAACCGTACTAACGATTTTTAAAATCGTACAAACAATTTTAAAATCGTACAAACGATTTTGAAAAATCGTTTAAACGATTTTATAATCGTACAAAACGAATTGAAAAATCGTTTAAACGATTTTTAAATCGTCCAAACAACTTTATAAAAATCATTTAAACGATATTTAAAACCGTAGAAACGAATTTTAAAATCGTAGAAACGATTTTGAAAATCGTACAAACGAAATTTAAATCGTACAAACGAATTAAAAAAATCGTACAAACGATTTTAAAAATTGTTCTTACGATTTTAAAATCATACAAACGATTTTAAAAAACCGTACAAACGATTTTTAAAATCGTTTGTACGGTTTTTATTATATTTTTTATTCTTCTACTTGGCACGAATAAGCTGTCGTAGTCCTGGTACCTATATCCTCTGTACGGATGATACTTTAGGATTAAACTCCGTTTTAAAGGAATTAATTGGAGTTTAAACGGGAACAATTCACTCACGAACAAATTAAAGTCCGATGGACTTTTATGTATAAGTAAGAACATGATAACCCCCTTCTTCACGATAAACATATATCGCGAAGGAGGGGATTATCATGTTCTCATATATTAAGAAATATGACAAAGTGTCGAGACTTTCAATGTATTTATTCTTTAATTAGTACTTGATTGGTAAAATTAATATGATGTCATACCTGTTTAACCATGCATTGATTAATTAGATCTTTTGACCTGATGTGAACATCTGTCCTGGTCACATGAAGTTTATAGGTATGCATGCATACATGGATTTTAAAATATATGTTGCAAAACAGTTAAATGTAATATTTATAAGTTGATAAAGAATCCCAACATTGGATATAATTTGTATAATGTATTAAAAAATATGTATAAACAAACTAAAGCATCTGTGAAGTCACAAGAATGTATATCTAAATCTGTTGTAATTGACAGAGTTTTGAAGCAAGGGGATAACCTTAGATCTCTATTATTCAATATGTATATTAATGACCTTCCAAGTATATTTGATAAAGAATGTCATCCAGTAGAACTTGAAAATATGTCTTTCAATTGTCTTATGTTTGCAGATGACATATTACTTCTGTCTGAATCTGCAGATGGACTACAAAAAATCTTTAAATCTGTAAAACATGGCAACTTTCCATAAATACAAAGAAGACAAAAATAATGATTTTTCAGCAAAAAAAATATACTGGATAACAAGCAGGAGTTTTTCATTGACGGAACAAAACTAGAAAAAGTATTGAAATATAAGTATTTGGGTAATATAATTGAAACATCTGGTAAACTTCATTCGTCTCATTCAGAATTATCTAAGAAGGGCATTAAAGTTTAAATATCTGTCTCCGCTTGGAAACTTACAAATAAATATTTTGAAGAAATTATTTGAATCTTAATTCAACCAATATTAACTATAATGCAGAAATTTGGTATATGGATTTTTATGAGAAAATAATAAAAGCTTCAAAGAGAGGACAAAATAATTTGAACTTTTACTTGATATCATTAATAGATACTAGTTTTATAGAAAAGGTAAATTTAAGATTCTGCAAATACACTTTAGGTTTAAGTTCACAGTCTGTTATTATTGCTGAATGATCTGAATTAGCACAGTATCCTGTAGATACATTTATTAAAGTACAGGCCATTAAATATTTGGCAAGACTTTCAAGTAATATCTATAACCCGTTACTAGCCGATGCTTTCTCTCTGTCTAAATCTTTGCATTCAATGTGCACATATACAAACAATGTACATGGTTTTCTTTTATAAATGAAGTATGCGTATCTAACAATATAGACTTAAATGAAATAACAAATACTGATTATAAAAAAGACAAATATAGTTTCACAAAGAAAATTAAACTAAATCTAAAAAGTAATTATGAGAAAAACAAATTAAATACAACAACGGAAAGCAACAAAATTTTCTTGTATAGTAAAATAAAAACAAATTACATTATTGATTGATTGATTGATTGATTGAATATTGTTTAACGTCTACTCAGCAATATTTCAGCTATATCAAGACGAGAACAAGTTTGTTGATAAATAATCACTTTTGGGTATGGAAATGGCCATGGGATGGGAAATTTTGACTGCCACTGGAAAAGTAGGGTGAAATCGTCAAGGGCGGGGAATTTTAAAAATGGATTATGAAAATAGAAAAAAATTATGCAAAATTCGAATAAATAACTAAATACCGAAGTTACTGTGAATTTACTTTCTGCATATGCGCATTTCGACATAAGTGATTATTTTTTAGAAATTGAGATAGGTAGGTATAAAAAAATCAAAAGAGAAAATAGAATTTGTAAATACTGTAATTTAAATGAAATTGAAAATGGAACTCATTATTTTTTCACATGTCCAAAATATGAAAGTGAATGTAAAGAATTAATGAAAAATATAAGTAAAATTTTCCCAGAATTTTGCAAATTAAACAAAAATCTTCAACTCAAAAACTTGATTTCGTCTTTTCAATGCATGCAGTATGTTGCTCCATTTATAAAAAAGTCATTAATACTGAGGAAAGTGGACTCCCAGACTGCATAAGTTCATTGTATTTGTGTAATTTATTGTGTATTTGTATTTTGTTTATGCCATCAGCCCTCAGGGGCATAATTGTGCATTTGTGAATAAAGTTAATATTAAATAGACGGAATAAGTATTTTTTGTGTGAATGGATGACTTGATTTACAATATTTGGATGGTGGTGATATGCAGTTTTAATTCTGAGCTACATTGTTTCAATATATTTGGAGAATAGTTATTTCGGAAATATTTTAGATTTCAAGAGATTCTGAAGCTGGGATACTTTACTACATTTTTATTTTCAATATTATGAAAAGGAAATTTTCAGTAAGTTTGCTCCATAAAGTTTTGTTCAGAAGATATTTTTGAATGGGTAATAGCAAAAGTATGGATTGTTTTAATTAATTTGAAGGATATAAACCTGGTGAATTGTGTAAGATTATAAGCTGCCTACATGCCTCTAGGCATTGGCCAGGTGTTGTAATTAGTGCATTGTGTAAAGCATGAAGGTATACAATAGATAATACTTTAGTAAGAACATGAAAACAGGGGGTTCTTCATGAATAAGAGACATGGATTTCTCGTGTTTCATTGGTCGAGATCACTTTGTCATTTTCTTAGATATGTTTTTGAGTGACACTCAATTAAATTCCTTTCAAAAGGTGTTTAATCCGGACAATTCTTTTAATTTGGTGATAAGTAATTAAATTCTTATTTATATTACGATAATCACAAGTTTTTGTACTATTTGATTGTCTTGGCGTTTGAATGAATTTGTAAGGTGAAATTAAATGTAGTTCAATCGACGCTGTCTATCCAAAAATAAACGACCTAAGAAATTGCTACAGGAAGTCAGTGCTGCCAATCATAACAGCGTATTTCCTAATATGCAAATGACATTAGAATTATACGGTGATAAAAATTGGATCCAAAGTCACAATATGAGTACACAGTAAAGCTTGGCGGAAGGAAATTAACTTCGACAACAACAGAAAGTTAAAGTACTGGAAACGTAACAGTTGCTCTCAAAATTTGACCCTGGTACAGAAAACAAAATATATTTTTTGTTTATTTTCCAAATCATTGGCACATAAGCGATAAACTTTATACATTAGTATGATTGTCGGAAGCAGATCTCCACATTTTCACAAAAAAAAAAATGTAAATGTATAATGTTAAAAGAGAAATGTCAGATCTTGTAATATAATGTTATGCACTGTCTGTTTCTGTACCCGCCGGGTCTTGGGACCACTATACAGCTAACCTCGAATCTATACAGGGCCAATACAGACAAAGACAGTTAATAACACGATAGTAGTAATGACAGGTGAGAAATGACTTATGTCTAATATTTGAACAAACTAGAAGATGCCCGCGAAATTGCTGGAAATTTAAAAATTCTGATAAAGTAAGTTGATAATAGTAAGGTAGTATTAAAACACATAAAAAATCGAATTTTTCTCGAGTTGACCTTGATGTTGTGTTTGAATTTCATATGAATGAATCAACGCGTAATTGGGTATTTTCGTACTATTGACCATAAGTGTCAGAAATGAAATAAGTTGGCAAACAGGAAGTAGTCAGGAATCAGACCTGACATTAAAACCGTAGGTATCATGGGGAACCCCCATGCTGAGTCTGCATACCAAATATCAAATTAAATGATGTGATAAGTAAATGTAGTTGCTTGGGAAACTGTTACAAATTAAATATTTCCTCCGCTTTCGACATTCACTTATGCTGCATAGCAAAAAGAAATGATAAGTAATTGCCGAGAACACTGTTACGAAATCTATTACCATTTACTATCTATTTCATGTATAAGTAACGAAGTCCGCAAACAGGAAATAGACTGGCAACATACCTGATATAAAATCCGACGGTATATGCTGCATTCCAAATAGAAAAAAAAACTTTTGATAAATGCATGTTACTGCCGAAAAAATGTTCCAAAAAAATTTACTCGCCTTCCACATCAAATAACATTAAAATCATTTTGTGTATTGCCTTGTATTTTCTGGCACACGTGGTAACAGGATTTCAATCAAATCCTTCATATTTGTTTTAGTTTTGCTTATTCCAGTTTATTATTTATGCATTTTGCTGTTAATGGCGTGCCAGGGCAGGGGATGGGAGCACCTGCGGATCCAGCATCCGAAAAAAGGAGCCCTACCCAGAAAATCGGGACATTAGAAAAGTTTCTGAGAAGATCCTTGAATGTCCAATGTTAATACTATGTCCCC
Organism: Modiolus philippinarum; assembly: GCA_002080025.1. Taxonomy (NCBI): domain Eukaryota; kingdom Metazoa; phylum Mollusca; class Bivalvia; order Mytilida; family Modiolidae; genus Modiolus; species Modiolus philippinarum. The sequence goes on from MJUU01034228.1 coordinate 10,548, forward strand.
GCTGGCGGCCATCTTGGATGATGTACGGACCTGACAGATACCCTTTTTGGAAGTGACCATTTAAGGACCATTGTGCCTAAGTTTGGTTATAATTGGACTGGTAGTTTCCGAGAAGAAGATCTGTGAATGTCTTTGCCATAGGGTCCAGATTTAAAATTATGTTCTCCATCTTGGATGAGGTACAATGTGCGGACCTGACGAATACAACTTTTAAAGGGACCATCTATGGACTATTGATCAAGTTTGGTTCTAATTGGCCCAGTGGATTTAGAGGAGAAGATAGTTGAATGAAAAGTTAACAACAGACGGACGGACGACGGACACCAAGTGATGGCAAAAGCTCATCCTGGCATAGCCAGGTGAGCTAGTAACAATAGGAACTGGGAACAGCCGGACTTGGTACCGGCACAACCAAAAGCCAGCAGTAGGGTTAAACCGGTTTATTGGTTCCGAAACCTCACATTTATCTGTCCCGTTTCCCTATAGGGTAATTAACATACGAATAAAACCCATTACAGGTACCCATTACTACTAACTCCATGATCACAATCTTAAAAGGAGAGAAATTTTGAAGGATAGGTCAAACCTTTGATTTTATGTACAGATAAACAACATAAGGTAAAATTGTAGCTGACGAGTTTTCATTTGTATATTGTGCAGATCTTATGTAAGTGTATCCATTTATAGCCTACATAAATACACTTGCGTGTCGCTTTAAATACCTGTATACAACCATCACTCTGTCAATAGTGACACGCTTTTTTAACTAGTTGAATATACAAAAAATACCCAAGTTGCATAAAAATACAGTTAATATCGTTATGCTGTACACGTGTTTCAAGGAGTAACCTCTCATCAGCCGCATTAGAATCCAATGATATGGAAAGCCACAATCAAAAAGGAGTTCAATAAAAGTGCTCATTACCAAAATATTTCGCTGGACTCTGTGTAAATATCTTATTTTGTTCATGATGGAAACGGCCATCCCTTTGGTAGTAATAATTAATAAGTTTCCATTAATGTATCATGTTTTGCATTGTTTTGTATTGCTTTAACTACAAGGAATGAAATTACATATTAATGCTAGTTTTTTTTTTCAAACCTAGTTCTTTTTAGTCCCGGGAGAGGGGACAAGAGTCTCAAATATTAGTGGTTTGCCCATGAGCGCAAAATCCTTTACAGACAAATTTATGTAAGTTTATTTTTGGAGAAATGCACCCCATGTAAGAAAATCAGTAACAATTTTACAGTTCAGTGAATACTTATATTTGACTGTTTAAATACATTTAGAATTTAACTCTTCTAAGACCAGTTCATTAAGCCATACCATAGCTAAGAATATGACTTCGAACCCTTCATTCGTTCGTCCGTCCGGTGTAAACTTTTCATTCAAAGATCTTCTTCTCTGAAACACAGCCAATTGGCACCAAACTTGACCACAATAGTCTTTTGGTGGTCCCTTACAAGAAAGCTGTTTTTCAGGTCCGCGCGATATCCAAGATGTCCGCCAGCGGGTAACATAGTTTTAACATTGGACCCTACGGAAAAACACATTCAAAGATCTTCTCCTCTGAAACTATTAAGCCAAATGGCACTAAACTTGGCCACAATAGTCCTTTGGTGGTCCCTTACAAAAAAGCTGTTTTACATGTACAAGTCCGCCCGATATCCAAGATGGCCGCCAGCAGGGAACATAATTTTAACATTAGACCCTATGGGAAAATACATTTAAGGATGTAGTAAGGTGAAATTCAATAAATCTACGATTTTATATTAATACCATAAATTGAAAGAGCATTGGTAAAGGAATAAAGACAGCTATGGACCTTGTTTTCAAGATATATCAAATTTTAAAAATGGCGGGAAAAGTCTCTCTTGGACTTTTACCTAAGTATAATATGGACACATTACCGATTTCTTTCACATGGAAGTAAAATCTACAATCTAATAAAATCTTGCTTACTGACTTTGAATGACCTACAGAAGACTTTGATGACTAGAAAATTGGGTGTCATGGGGTAAAATATATTACATAGTAATAATGGATAAAATCCGAGAAATCCGAAGGACTTTTCCGAATTTCAAAAACCTTACCTTACTACATCCTTAAAGATCTTCTCCTCTGAAACTACTGAGCAGATGAGCCAATTGGCACCAAACTTTGCTACGATAGTCCTTTTGTGGTCCCTTACAAAAAAAATGTTTTTCAGGTCCGCGCGATATCCAAGATGGCCGCTATCAATGAACATAGTTTTAACATTGGACCCTATCGGAAAACACCTTCAAAGATCTTCTTCTCTGAAAGTAATGAGTCAATTGGCACCAAACTTGGCCACAATAGTCCTTTGGTAGTTTCTCACAAAAAAGCTGTTTTTCAGGTCCGCGCGATATTCAAGATGGCCGCCAGCGGGAAACATAGTTTGAACATTGCACCCTATGGAAAAACACATTCAAAGATCAGATCTTCTTCTCTGAAACTATTCAGCCAATTGGCACCAAACATGGCTACAATAGTCCTTTGGTGGTCCCTTACAAAATAGCTGTTTTTCAGGTCCGCGCGATATCCAAGATGGCCGCCAGCGGAGAACATAGTTTTAACATTGGACCCTATCGGAAAACACAGTCAAAGATCTTCTTTTCTGAAACTACTGAGCCAATTGGCACCAAACTTGGCCACAATAGTCCTTTGGTGATTCCTTACAAGAAAGCTGTTTTTCAGGTCAACGCAATATTCAAGATGGCCGCCAGCGGGAAGCATAGTTTTAACATGGGACCCTACGGGAAAACATATTCAAATATCTACTGAAACTATGAAGCCAATTGGCATCAAAATTGGCCACAATAGTCCTTTGGTGGTCCCATACCAAAAAGCTAAATTTTCAGGTCCGCGCGATATCCAAGATGGCTGCAAGCGGGGAACATAGTTTTAACATTGGACCTTATCGGAAACACATTCAGAGATCTTCTTCTCTGAAACTATTGAGCCAATTGGCACCAAACTTGGCCACATAGTCCTTTGGTGGTTCCTTACAAAAATACTGTTTTTCAGGTCCGCGTGATATCCAAGATGCCCGCCAGCGGGAAACATAGTTTAACATTGGACCCTATCGGAAAACACATTCAGAGATCTTCTTCTATGAAAGTAATGAGCCAATTGGCACCAAACTTGACCACAATAGTCCTTTGGCAATCCCTTACAAAAAGCTGTTTTTCAGGTCCGCGCTATATTTAACATGGACGTCAGTTTTAACATTGGACGCTAAGGGAAATCTCATTCAAAGATCTTCTCTGAAACTACTGAGCCAATGGAATCAAACTTGATCAAAATAGTTTTTATGTGGACTCCTAAAAAGAAAAATGTTTTTTTTTCTCAGGTTCCCACTTTATCCAAGATGGCTGCCAGCAAGGAACATATTTTAACATTGAACCCATGGGGAACACTAACAGACGTCTTTTCCCCTTCAACTAATTGGGCATATTGGAACTATAGTTTTTATTATATACATGTATATTGGCTTTAACATAAAATGTCTATGTTAATCAAGGACCAGGTGAGCGATACAGGCTCTTGAGAGCCTCTTGTTAGGTCATGAAGCCATTTCCCTTTCTCCGTAATCTACCACGTACCACTTTATTTAGATATTTTCCAAGTAAACTATTAGCTTTTGGATATCCCAAGGAGTACAGTCCACCCAGCAGAAGCATCAACCAATTGGTAATGAACAACGAAAAACCTAATTATACTCCCGCTTAAGCGGGCAGTATAATGTGTTCATGGTGTCCGTTCTTCCCTTAATCTGTTCATTCGTTCCCAATGGGGGTACACACTTTGTGGCGTTAACTCCTCCAAGACCACATGGTGAAATTCAATGAAACTTTTACAGAATCTCAAGTAGATATTGCCATTGTGCACTAGCTACTTTAAATTTTGATTTTGATTTAATTTCCTATTGAAAAAAATAATATTATAGCATCAAGGGGAGGGCGCGGGGTATATATAAATGAGCTCTGCTCACAGCTTTTCTAGTTTTAATGCAAATTGAGAAAGCACATGGACATTTGTACTTTGTACAATCCATATTTTCTGTGCTCTTTTCGATCCTTTACAGCTACTCTTTTGTAGGGAAATGGACAAAACTTAAGAATCATGTATTTTTCAAGTAATGATAGCTCTTCTTAACCCTTTTGGTCCAATTTTCTTAAAAGTTTTGCATTTTCATTGAAAAAGTTATTGAGCAAGTTTAACATATTTTATGTTGATTTATTATGACGATATAAATAGCTGTGAAGTGAAAAATAATTATTCTTTTATGATATAAATAGTTGTTTTTCCTACCGAAAATGAGAAAAAGGCTAACATGCTAATTTTACTTGTAATTCAATTTATTATAACTAAATAATTGCCGCATTTATCCGGTGCAATGTACCGTATATAATAGATTGTTATCGCATATTTTTAACAATTTATCCCCTATAGAAAAAGGATTTGTTTCGGTAAAGTTTACCTTTAGAAAGATCATATTTTAAATTTGTATTTAAAAACAATTTTGTACTTGAGAAACACAAAAAATTGATATAAACTCGTAAGAGATTTTTAAGCGCTTTTTCTTTATATTTTGATTTCACTTGACAGAAATTCAAAGTATTTTATACTTACTACTTATTGATCGAAACACGCACATTTAAAAAAAGCATGCTATAGTACTACTGAATCTGCGCTTATCTAGAAATTCAATGATAATAGATAATTAATTTTTTTTATCCAAATACAGGGATAATGGCAACACCTCAAAGACTTCTTACTAAAAAGTTGCGCTTCGTAGTACATGTATGAGCGGTATATATGCCGATTTTACATTACACAGAGCTGGACTTATACCTGTCGATGAACCGAAATAGATCTTTGCGGTATCGGAATAGTGACGTCAATTAAAATAACACTATTATGTAATAGAAAGTAACTTTGGTACAAAATAAAATAAACAAGAGGACCATAAAAGCTTGTATCGCTCACCTAGGCTATGGCTAATATAGAGAGATAAATGGCATTTCCAACAAGGCTCAATTTTCAACTATGTTTCCTGCTGGAGGCTAACATTGGATTTGATGCAGTCATGCCAGACACAATTTTGAAGGAGACCGCCCAAGGACTATTTTGATCAAGTTAAGTTCTAATTTCAGAGACCTAATACTTTTAATTGAATTTAATGTAAACTATGTTCCAACTGATGTCAATCACGAGTGCGGTGCGGGTAACTTCTTTGAAGGGGACCATCTAAGGAACATTGTAGTAATTTCCGTGAAAAAATCTTTGAACGTGTTGTCAAAAGGTTCAAATGTTAAACCATGTTATTTCCGTCAGCCATATTGGATGCGGTGTTAACCTCCGTATACCTTTACTCGAAGGCACCATCAAATTACCATTGTGACTGAGTCTAATTGGACAAGTTGTTCTTGAGAAGAGGATCTTTTTATATGTTTCAATATGTTATTCATTTTGACCCGATTCAGACCACCTTTCAAAAATAATTTGCAAGGGGGTTCCCCTTAAAATCTAGGCAATGAACATTATTGCAATAGAAACATCGAGAGTCTCCCTTTCAAAGGAACATTTTGACAGTGACTTCGGTATTTAGTTATTTGTTACCACTGGGTCGATGCCACTGCTGGTGGACTGTTAGTCCCCGAGGGTATTCACCAGCCAAGTAGTCAGTACTTCGGTGCTGACCCGAAAGCCGATTCTATTTGGAACCTTACAATATCTACATTCTTGTAAATTTTGTTGAAAACTAAGGAGTTTCTCCCTCATGCAAAGCTCTGTCCTTAGCTGATTTTGGCTTTACATTTAGATCATATTGGTTAATTGTTCTCTATCAGTTTTTAAACATCTTTGAGTTTATGGTCATCCAAACGTTTAGATGTTATCTGCACTGAAGAGGCATAAGTTGTCGAAATGCGCATATGCAGAATTTAAATTTACAGTGACTTCGGTATTTAGTTATTTGGAAGGGGTTCCACTAATAATCTAAATACTACTTTAGTCTGTACAAAATGCAAATATGGTGAAAAATGTAGCACTACTTTTTTTCTAAAATTTCGGTTTCCATGGCATATGAAAGCTCCAATACCCATTAAATGAAATAAAAGGGACAACAGGAAACACATACAATGGCTAAAAACTATAATTACATGCCACAATCTGCTTGGGAACTACACTAGAAAAACACAAATAAGACAAAAGACAAACGTTAACAACCAGAGGAACTCGGGACAGCCGGACTTGGTACTGGCATTAGAAAAAGCCAGTGGTCGAGTTAAACCGGTTTAAGGGTACCCAACCCCTCCTTTAGCTGTCCCGTTTCCCTATAGTGTAGTAAACATACGAATAAAACACAACACAGGTATACTACTAACTCCATGACCACAATCTTGAAAGGAGAGAATATGAGAATACATAATTTTGAAAGATGGGTCAAGGGGTGCTCGCCGCTAATCTGACGGCTATCTAAAGGAGCCTAGTCTGCCGAGAAAACACTGTCGCACAACGGAAGAAAAATCAAACTCAAAACTTCCTGCAGGATTTGGTCAAGAATTATCTTATATTTCAGTATACATCGGCAGTATCAGTGAGAGACCAGTATGTATGTAAAATTTTTAGGTCATTAAATCTCAAACCAATTTAACGGATGCAAGCAGAGTATCTTGTCAATTTACGTAAAGAATGTAAGTTACGTTCCAGCTTTTCTGGATTTTTAATCAGTTTTTGGCATTTTTTAACAACATTACCGTAAAAACGAGGATTAGAAATGCCCTTAGTAATAAAAAGTTTGCGTGTAACGCCATATTTAGATATTAAATATTGATGAAATTAAAGGGACAACAGCCTACAATGGCTGAAAATTACATGCCACAATCTGCTAGGGAACTACACAGGAAAAACAAAAAGTTAGACAAAAGACAAACGTAAACAACGATAGGAACTCGGGACAGCCGGAATTGGTATCGGCACTAGCAAAAGCCAGCGGTAGGGTTAAACCAGTTTATGGGTACCGATCTGTTGCAAAACTTCTTAAAGGTATTCAGCAACTTATGAAATCTGTAACCCTGTTGTAAAAACTTTGGCTGTGATAGTAAGGTTACGTTCTTTAAAATCGTCAAGAGTACAAATGTAGAACAAACACGTGCGAATCGTACTAGTCGAGAAATGTACACCTGGTATGATGGAGCTCGAGGGATGTCGCCGTCTAGAAAAGGGAAATCAGTTATAGCGGAATCAAAATCATCCCTTTTATCATATATTTTAGTTTTTATTTTTAAAAGCGTCAATAATGATAGTCAGATCCAGAAAAGGACAGTACATTTTTTTTTTATTTAGAATCATTGTTAGCTTCATTTAATTTCAGTTCTTGTGGGTAAATAATGTCTACATAATCTAAAGACTCGGGATTGTTAATAGTTAGGATATCGTCAATATACCTGTTATCATTGAAAATATATTAATGTTAGATACATTAATGTTAGATCCAGAAAAGGACAGTCCATTTTTCTTATTTAGAATCATTGTTAGCTTCATTCAATTTCAGTTCTTGTGGATAAATTATGTCTACATAATCTAAAAACTGGGGATTGTTAATAGTAAGGATATCGTCAATATACCTGTTATCATTGAAAATAGAAATAAGGTTATCAATGTTTTGTATGGTTCCGTTTTAAAGTTTTTTCATGAACTCTCTTTCGTAACAGAACAGGACAAGATCTGCAATGAGAGGTGCATAATTTGTACCAATGGGAATACCTATGACCTGTTGATAAATAGTGTTGGCAAAACGAACAAAAATGTTGTCCAGCAAAAGATTGAGTGCATTAATCATATCATCACATGTCCAGGAACAATAATTATTGTATATATTAATAGAGAAGTATCCTTGCTTTTTGTTAGAACAAATGAACTGCAGACCAGAAAATTTAGAAGACCATTTAATAAGTTGTCCCAATTTTGATTTAATCAACTTATGTGGAAGGGTAGTATAATGTGTGGAAAAATCATAACTGTCGATGGATGAAACTGGTTTTTGAATAGATTGTAGTTTATCTATAACTTCGATTGAATTTCTTACACCCTAAAAGTAATTTACACCAGCGTTTTGATAAGTTTTTTCACAGTATTTAATAACCAATTCTTTTATACAAGTTAGTGAACTTGTTAAATGGATGGATAAATTAGTAGTAGTACACTTACTGGATGCCGAAATAAAACGATGTTTGAAGGCATTTTTGTGAAGCTTAGGAATCCCGTACATGGTAGGCAAGGTGTTATCTTTAGGTGGGACTTTAAGCATTTCGGTATCCCTATAATGTTGTTGGGTTAACGTTTTTTTCGTCCCAGTTGGTACGTCTGAAAGTTGTTGACTTGTCCAGTTCATATCGTCGGACATCGATATAATATTTTTTTCAAACGATAGCAACGTTGTAAGTAGCCTTGTAAACAAGTACAAACATAAATTTTTGTCCAAGATCCTTCAATTTTGACTTAATTCTTTTTACAGACAGCTTAGGAGGTGACTCGATATAATTATCTTTATAAAAATCTATTCTGTTGGTGACCTTTGTTATAATTTTATTTTAAACAAATTTAGAATGTGTTTGTCTGAACTTTCTCGTTTGCACCATTTCTTACAATAATTGGTAACTGGCGTCTTTAATTATATCAAAACAAGCTTGGCAGTTTATTTGAGAAGGCGGGCGAGATTTAGGCACTTTTCAAAAGAATTGCTCTTTATCTGCAATAATGTGTAGCTTCCCCGTTAATATATGTCCGCAAGGGTCAAAAGCGATATGGCGACGTGGAACATTCTCAACTGCGATGGTAGTTTTTCATAGGTAATGGAAGAGTAATTAAAAAAATGTTTCTATAGTAGGTTATTTTATAAGAAAAGGAAATGACAGGCATGTCCTGGTTGTCAAAAAAGACGGGTACAAGTTTTTAACTATCAGGGTCTCGAAAAATGCCTTCAATATCAATAAAGTCAATTCTTTTATTAATTTAAAAAAATTGTTTAGCGTGTTCATCTGGCTTGTCCATTATCGGATAAAGTCTATGAAAACAGAAGGCATCAATAATTTTCGAACATTCATACAGCGGATTATTTACAGACATAGTATCACACTCCAAAGAGATTTTATATAGTTGTGTTACAGGAATTGAACAAAGTTAAGTGAACAAGCCATGCCACTCACAGTTTTTGAAAACAGATCTTTAATATTGACAAGGTTTTACGTTTGCTTTTAATATTATAGTTCACTCTTCGACCATGTGACCTACGATGACGCAATTTCGGAGAAGAAATACCCATGGTGTCAATAGAAGCGCACTGAGAAATGTTTCCCTGACCCATGATGTTGTCATTTAACCCTAGTGGATAAGCTGTCTGTATTTTTTTTTATCCAAGACAGTTCACATTCTCTACTGGATCTTACAAATTTTCTCTTTGATTGATCAGGGGATTTTTCCACAATTTCCAAAGATTGAATTTTGACACATTTTTAGGAAATCGAATACGATACAAATGCTCCTGATTACGTCGGTGTAATGGACGACCAGTTTCGCCGATGCACTGAATTCCACAGCCTGGCTTACTACAGGAAATCAAATATACCAGGCTGGGCGTTTTTCATGAGATGTCAGTAGGGAATTGGATGGTAAATTTCCTGCCATTGACTGTTTTCCTTGACGAAGCAAAGACATGTAGCACATTTCCAGGACTTTTGAATTTTTGAAAATCCACGATTGCTTCTGTTAAAAAGTGATGCTGTTGTGTATTAAAATTTTTGTAACGAGTCGCATATTTTTGATATTTTTAAAGGAGTAAGTTTGACTATCGGATTTAGCGCTGAAGGTGGCAGATTTGTCAGATTAGAGTGTAATGGTGCAATCGTGGATTTGACGTAGCGTTTTCTTAAATTGTATCTATATTGTATCATGTGAGCATCAAACATATTTTTTTACCTAAAAACTGACTACAAATCATAACAATGTAACTATGAAAAAACCGTCATTGCGAATGTCATCTGTATATGAAAAATAAATCCCTTAAACACCACAATTACGGGGAATTGTTTTACAAACTCCACACTGCAGTTGTGACTAAAGGGTATGATAAATGAAATAAAAGGGACAACATGAAACACCTACAATGGCTGAAAATTAATAATTAAATGCCACAATCTGTTGGGGAACTACACAGGAAAAACACAAATAAGACAAAAGACAAACGTAATCGACGATAGGAACTCGGGACAGTCGGACTTGGTACCTGCACAAGCAAATGCCAGTATTAAAACCAATTTCTGACCAGCATTCAATAATGATTAATATTAATTCCCTTGTTTAAAGATCATAAGATTGCTGAAATCAATTCATTCATTTCCCCTTTAAATAATAATAATAATAATAATAATAATAATGATAATAATATAATTAAAATAAAAGCAAAGGGCAATGATTCCTCTAATATAGTGCTAAAATCATACTTTTTTGAACGCGAGGACTTCGCTTTTCCAATAGTCAACTTCCTTTTTCTTTGTAGCAACATTCTAACAGAGAGGAATATATGGAATTTACATGTCTCAGATCAATCGCTACTCAAAGGCCTGTGGTGGATATTGAGACTTCCTTATATAATCCGATATAGCCCGGTTGCTCACAAAAAGGCTACTTAAACACGGGTATGTTACCAATAACTTGAAGTCATCGTTCTAAAAGTATTACTGTCGATATCTTGTGGAGCGCCATGGGATATCTGTATTCCAGATGACAACAGATCTTTCCATTTACAAGCTTAATTGTTGTTTCCGCTCCTGGATTTTACTTGTTTACCCGATTTGACCTGGCTGGTGTCTCGTAAGAAGCAGAAAATGCTTACTCTACAAGCGCAACTGATCTCACCATGGTTTTTATTGGGTATATTTTGTTCATCTTTGTAAGTGTGTTTGATTTCAATTTTCTTCTGTGTCATACTCTAGGTATGTCTATTTTTTAAATGTCTTCCGATGTTGCTATTGTCCAATGGTTATTAGTTTTACATTGACGATTCGGTTCTTATTTACTTTGTAACTCATTCATTCAGTTTTATTGAATTTTTAACGACTTTTAAAAATAGGGATTTCTTTCTCACATTAAGTTTTTCACCCCCTTATCTCATTATCGCCCTTATTAAAACTACCACTTTTCATTTTATATCATTTTGAAATGAAAGACACCCGAAAAAGTGTTTTAATGCACATAATTAGAAAAATTTGATGCATAGTACAATTTGTAGTAATAAAAATAATATTTCTGTACGAACAACAAAACTTTTACAGCTGTTGTGGTTATAAAATCTTACCAAACATTTGATTTTGGGCTTGGTTTTACCTTAGTTTGGACGATGTATATACTTGCAAAAAATCATATTTGAATGGAACATCTAAGATCCATTGTGACTTAGGTTGGATTTAATACGACTATTATTTTCATGGATGAAGATATTGTAAGCGAGTTTTTCATAGAAACCAATGTTAAAACTATGTTCAATGCTGGCGGCCATCTTGGATGAGATACGGACCTGACAAATACCTTTTTTTAAATTGACCATCTAGAGACCATTATGGCACTAAGTTTGATTCTTATTGGACTAGTTGGTTCTGAGAATACCTTTGAATGTCTTCCTCATATGGTCTAATGTAAAAAGAATGTTCCCCGCTGGCAATTTTTAATGAGGTATGGACCTGCCAGATATCCTTTTTTGGAAGGGACCATATAAGGACCATTGTGACCAAGTTTGGTTATAATTGGACTGGCAGTGTGACAAAAAGATCTTTGGATGTCTCTTCAATAGGTTCCAATGTTTTAACTATGTTCCCCACTTGTGGCCATCCTTGATTAGGTATGGACATGCCTGATACGTTTTTTTGAGGAGACAATCAAAAGACTAATGTAACTTAGTTGGTTATAATTGGACTGGGGGTTTCTGAGAAGATCTTTGAATGTGTTTTCCATAGGTTCCATGTCAGAACTATGTTCTTCGCTGGCGGCCATCTTGGTTGAGGTACGGATATCTTTTGGAAGAGACAATCTAAAGACCATTGTGACTAAGTTTGGTCATAATTTGACTGTTAGTTTCTGGGAATATCTTTGAATGTCTTTTTCATAACTTCAAATGTTAAACGTATGTACCCCGCTTGATGAGGTATAAACAATTTTTAAGGGGTACCACTTAAGAACTATTCTGTCAACATTTGGCTCTAATCAGCCCAGTGATTTCGTAGGAAAGTATCTTTGAATGAAAATTTACGACGGATAGACAAACGACAGATAGATTGACGGACGACGAGGGACGACGGACGCCAAGTGATGACAAAAGCTCACCCTGGCTTTGGCCAGATGTGCTTAAACAACGCCTTTGACCTCAAACATTCTGAGTTGATGGCTTGTTAATCCGGGGGATTAAATTCAGTTGTGAGTAAATGGGGATAATAAAAAAAAATACCGAACTGAGTTGTCAAGAATCGAAACTAATGCAAAAAGACAATTAATGTGGAAACCAGAAAACATTGTCGACCGCAATTATGGTCTTCACTTGGTACAGGCGTTTCAAAAGAAATTGTCTTCGGTTTTTCGATCTATTGGCTACCAACGTATACGCATAATCTCAAAAGAGTGAACTTTCAATATCGGTGTATTCATCTGCTTTTTAGACGAGATTAATTTCCCACAATTTTAGAGTTATGTTTCATCTCGTTCATGCATGCATGATACTGTCCATATTAGCATCGTTCGTCCTGACAGTAATGATTTGTTCCTCGGTTTGTGAATATTATTAAACTTAGTCTACCTTTTGCTATAGGATACGGATATTTAACCATGTGCTTATCACTGACGTAAATGAGAGTCGTCTAATCTTTTCTTGCTATATGCGATAGAAATGTTGCAACATTCTTTGAATTGCTGACTTGTAACATGTTATAACTTTAAAAAGTTATATATAGGTCACATTTCTCTTTTAAGATTTTTTTGGGGTTTTTTTTATTTGATTATATTTCTTTTCTTTTTTGTCATACCTTTTTTCTTTTTTTTCAATGTTCAACGTGCCTCTTTCGTTGATGTATATATCTAAGATTTTCTAGTCCTGTTTCAAATAAGTTTTAACCAATTAAAAAAAAATCAAATAATCAACGAAAGGATATGGAGTAAATGCACATGAGACAAAGTCACTACAAATACATGACAAAACCAAGCAATGGAACAAAGCTTTTATTGTTGTTCTTCATCTTGACATCATCATGAGGCCTTCAACAATGAGCTTTGCCCATACCTCACAGTAAGTTCAAGGCGGCCCCTAGCACCGGTTTGAATGGAATTCATTGCTGGATGTCAAGCAATGCTACGGCCATCTTTTTTCATGTCATGGATGCGGGATCATCAACAAACATAACATTAACTGGCAAAGTATTCTTACAACTGCTGTCATCCATTGCCCGACGAAAAGATCAATAGACGACAATCACAACATATAAACAATCACAGGGCACTAATCTAGTCAATCGTAAGAATACTTGGCATAATAAATTCCTGAGATATGGGCACAATAAACAGTTGGTCAGAATAACATTTTGATATTACAAAAAATAAAAAATGCCCAAATTTGAAAGTATGATGATGTATTCATATGAGAAATTATCTCAAGAACAAGTACACCATAACTGAAATGTATAGAGAGCATACATCTCTAGCACGGGCTCAACATTGCGAAAGAGACAAACCCATTTCTTTCCGTCAAATTGAAAGCGCTTCCTACTCCTGTACAATTTGGACACTTCTTCATCACTTCCGACTTTTTATCTTTATGGTGTTTAGTTTGGTAGGTTTATCAATTAGCTAAGAACGGATTTTCCGTTGATATCAATGTTCTTGTTCTTCCTTATCATCCTGAAATTTAGTACTTTCAACTGGCATAGCAGGTAGATGTACACAATCTTATCAGATGTGTTCGACAGTTGTGAATCAAGTGACAGTTTTTTTTGTTCCTTGTTTTTCACTCACGAAATCTGTTTTTTCTCCGACATTTTCGGTGCATGAAATGGAAAAGTCATTTGTTGGGTCTTAGCTACAATCAATAGTCTAGAGCAACCCACGAAATGCGACGCCTAACAAAATCCGTGCTAAATATCTTTATGTTTTAAGTGTAAATACAATATTTGATCTTTTCATATCATAAGTATTTTATGTTACAAATAACTTTATTAATTCAATAACAATTCCAACTAGGAAATTACGCATACAATACATAACATACCAAGAATAAACATGAAATCAAATGACCGTAGATGTTTGATCCTCTTTACTTAGTTCTAATAGCCGTTTATAAAGGATAGAACTGCTTTTATATCTTCATATGTTTCAGGATCTAGGAAGGCTTATTTGGGTATTTTAATATTGTTCATCTTGCTGGAATATTGTATTGCTTGGTGGATATAAATTGAAAGATGCTTTACATTTCGTATTTTTGTGTTCTTCTGTTATCACCCTTTTCTAGTTAAATCGCTGTGGTAATCTTGTGACCGACTCTAACAAAAGACAGGCAGCGTTGCAATTGATAAATACCAACCCCTTTATATAACGTTGCAGACTTAATGTTTTTTTATTCTACAAATATAAGCTTTTCAAAAAAGGCTTGCCGCTTTTCAGCTTTGAATTATTTTACTTTAAAAAACATTGTATATAGGAAAATACAGAGTAGCGCAGAAGAAATACTTCGAATTTAAATATTTGTTTGGGTAAATGATAAATCACCTGCAAATTCTTCACATTCAGACCTTATAAATATGTGAACAAAACCAAAACAAAATGCGATGTAACCAGGCTTCATGATTCTTAGGTTAAAAGAAAATTTTGTAAAGATGGTTTCGTTTTTAATCCGTCACACAATAGTAGTATGGTGTTTTATCGCCTTGAATATTTGTATAGGTATCTCACGGCATTTTAAACTTGGAGGGACGCCCACTCCAATTCAATATAATTTCGGAACGTTGTTTTTCCCATGGTGTTTGGTTTGACTGTCGTGAGACTTCGCAATCAAGTTACCTTGAAGGGTCGATCTTTAATTTGTAGAAGGGCTTTGAAGAACTCAAAGCCTTAACTATGTTATGCGCTGCCGATAGTCTGCATGTCTTTTCCCCGACAGACCAAAACCCAATCATCACTGTGAATTATGCAGTTGCCCAGTTCCCACCATTGTACCGGAGTACTCTCGTGGAGGTGGTCGTGCGTCTTCGAGAACTACGTGACACAAGTTACGATATAAATTATATATAAAATTTTCATCGCTAACTACGAAAAGGTAATTTCTCAACTTCAAACTTTCAAATTTATAGTCAATCTCTGTATTTCCTTCAAAATTTATACAAAATATTTAAGTTCAACATTATTCAATTCAATGTTTTGAACATAAAATATTTTAAGTCCATTCTATTTCAGAAATTATGCAAAAAGTCAATAAAGGGCTACGCCGAGCGCAGAGTGATACGACCGCAGCATGTTGACCACTGAAATTTGAACAAGAGTAATTTAAAGTGAGTATGGACATACAAATGTGCTTGACACAATAATTAGATGGACACAATACGGAGATTGACCTAGTAATTAGCTGGACATAAACTAGGCCCCTTTCGCCCCTTTTGGTCCCCATTAAATGTCGGGAACGGTACATGCTACATGAAATCCGTTCACATTCAACTGACTGGAAATTTCCTCAGGATCACAGTGAAAGAAACTCCATCAAAATCCGATCAATAATAAATCTTTAACAGACAAATATGTGAAAACATCCAATTTCACCCCTTTTTGGTCCCTTTTCCTATAACGGGCTGGACCAAGAACCTTAGTTTACGCGTGTGCCAAGAAACATCATACTAAAATTTGATCATGATCTGTCAACTAGAACCCAAGTTATCCTGTCCACAGACGCCTACGCCCACGACGCCGACGCCCACGACGCCGACGACACATTATTATACGACCGCAAAACTTTTGCAGTCGTAAAAACAATAATAAAGAGCAAATAATCATGTCTCTTTTATCATCAAGGCCAGGCTCTCAATGCGTCACAAATGCACTGCATCTCTTTTTTTTATAGATACCTCTTGTGAGTTAACCATTCAACATGAATACACCAGGAGAACTTCAACTTTCTTTAAGAAACATGACTAAATTGCCACAATTGCACTCAGTTGCCATGTCGGATTTGCGCTCGGTTTTTGTATTTGTTGTGAATCGTGTATCGTTGAAACGTTTAACAGCATGACGATTACAATCACATACACGAGGGTCATATTAGCATAGCACCATTTACGAGTAAACCCGAAACTTAACAATCCAACAGGAAGTTGAACCAAAGTTATAGCCACTTCTGGGGAGAAGCGGCAATTATGTGCATCAAAATATTACTCTAGTTGCTGGATGAAAATGTCCTGTCTACATCATTTTGGTCTTGATCGTCGCGTATAAATACAACTGTTGGACGTTAAGTAACAGTATCGAAGGGTGCAATTCTGAAAAAACGGTGGTGTCAAAAATTTATTGAGGGCATATCGAAGCCCCAGAAGGTAAAAATTTACCAAGTGTATTATCTTACGAAGCAATTAAAAAACTTTAATAAAAAGATTTTGTGGGTTTTGCTGACATGTTCTCTTCAGATTTCTTTTGAAGAAATGAATCTTGAATAATAGCAGCGCCGTGAGGTGGAACAAACTTTTTTCGTGACTTTTTCCAGGGACATTTGATTTTTTTCTTCGAACTCTTAGCTTTCATATTCCCCTGAAACAGGACTTTAACGTTTCGATTGTCTTTCCTTTCTTTTCTTGTTGTCTTTTTCTTCTTTGTTAGTGACTGCACAGCAGCAGGTTCCAAAGGATATAGTGCAGAGTTACGAAAACCAGACATGATGTTAGCAACAGTGAGTGAACTATGATATACTGTCGAGATCATTTGTGGCAACAACTCTCTTGTGATAATACAGTGTGGATTAGAATGTAGATACTTGTGAAATTATATATTTAATGATTTCTTGAAGGGGCTGAAAACGAATACGTCCAGTGGTTGTAATCAATGGATTGTGTGAGGTGGCAGAACAAACAAATGTATATATTTCTCCTTCGCTTTGTTTTTATTATATCTGATTTTGTGTACGTTGAGTGTCCGTTATACAAAAGATGGAATGGTATGATTGTGACTTGTCTTATAAAATGATTATTAAAGACGTCTAGAAAAAGCAATGAGTTAGACCAACCTGTCGATGAAGTCCGGTATTCAGTTCATTTCATACCTCCAGTTGTGAGTTCCTTTGTTAACCTTTCACCCTTGTAAATGATGTATGGTGGTAGTGTTTCACCTAAAGCGCTTGCTGATGCTATGATAGTAGTATTGGCTGACATCCCAGCAGAGAAAGCATATGGATTAGTACCAGCTCGAGCAAAACCCTTTAAGGACTTTGATCCAACGCCACACCAGACTCGTCCGAGTTCCATATCTGTGCAGGTCGTTTCAAAATATCATATTTATATAGGATTGTTTCAAGTTGAACAAAATAATTAGCAATGATCTCATCATTAACTGCAATATCTTTTTTTTTGGTGG
>MJUU01034228.1:28504-56257 GCA_002080025.1 Modiolus philippinarum
AGAATAGGCCCGCAGCATCCTCTGAGCTTGGAGTATGAGCCATCCTAACAGAGGACCCCGAGGGAACCCCGGGATATAGAAATAGGACCCAGTATCTCCGGCTTGCGGGGTGTGACCCCTCCTAAACGGTGGCTGACCCCGAGGGTCCCGGGATATAGAAATAGGACCCATTCCGTGGTTGTGCGGGATTAATAAATACACAACCCATCTTTCGGATGGGATGTAAACTCAGGTCCACGTGTTGGAAGAAATGCCACGCTTCCTGCACGTTAAAGAACCCTTGTAGCAAGCTCTTTTTGGGGTGGTCCGTAGGTGATCGGCTACAAGGCTAAATTCCCCGCCCTTGACGATTTCACCCTACTTTTCCAGTGGCAGTCAGAATTTCCCGTCCCATGGCCATTTCCATACCCCAAAGTGATTATTTATCAACAAACTTGTTCTCGTCTTGATATAGCTGAAATATTGCTGAGTAGACGTTAAACAATATTCAATCAATCAATCAATCAATAAACATTGGAAAGATACACAGTTAAAGTCCGCTTACATTCTCTTTTCAAATTAAAACATGGCAACACGGGCAAAACATGCACGTAATTGTGAAACGGGCCTTATTTTTACACAAACCTAGCACAATTTGGGAGAATTTCGTTTTTCCTCAAGGTTTTCTTTCACCTACCATATTAACTCTACAAAGAACCCACACTAAAGCCATGAAATAAAACCCTACCCTTATGAAATATTGGCGAAAACTGTTAATTGTGTAAAATCTTTGACCCATAGAACTCGGTGTGCATGTAATAATATAATTTTTTAACAATTGTATTTTTAAACCCTTTCTTGAATATTACCGACCCGATGTAAACATGTTAATTCCGTGTATAACACTAGTTTGATGCCATAGACTGGCCTCTTATTTGGATAATTTTGGTAATGTGTACTTTTTCATACTATTTTTCAATCTTTATGATATAATTTCAGTTAATATTTACTGTAGCGTAGTTTGCTGAGAGCACCCCTTTCCCTTTGTCCTGAATTCTACCTTTTACATATGGTACTTTTTTGTTTACAGTTTTATAATTTGTTGAAAAATAAATTAGACATCATTGCATGTTTAGAAAAAAAACAGCAAACACAAGAAACGGGCATTATTATTATATCATCAACTGTTGTTTAAAAAATGTCATATGAGTTTTAGACAATTAAAGAGAGTGTTTTTCACAGAAGTGTTTATTACAAACTGTACTAACTGGTATCTGTGAAATTACTGACGGAATTCTATCGTCGAAAACAATTTTCCAAAACTGCTCTGAGTGATTTCGGACAAGGAACTAATGCTTTATGGGACGCCGTAGAGGACATCAAACACAAAAAGGGTCCCCTTCTCCTTCTACTATATTTTTTTTTCAGCGAGTTCGATTGTTAATTATAAAATATTATTCAATATTATATATTGATAATCAAAAGTAAGTGAGAACCAATCCAAAACGAACTTTAAAGTATAAAATATAATGCTGGCTAAATATTAGATAATAAAGATAATTAACTGTTTGTTTTCTGCATAGTTTTTGTTATCCAACATTTTGTCCGTGAACAAGTCTTTTTGGGTTGAGAAAAAGCTATTCGCAAGTATTTATACAAGATAAATAAAAAAATTCCCTTCATTTCATATGTAAGTAAATACAATCTCAAGCGTATGTATTGTCCAATTGTTCTTCGTCTATGATATCGTAAAAACTTTCATTTCCATCCATAGTTATTTCTGTTATATTTCTATTTTCCTCAGATTCCACAGATGTAATGTTTTGTTGTGACCGATCGTTGCATCGAAAGGCAGACCTATGTCGATGTATACAGGCCAACAATCCAATAACTAATATAAGTACACCGGAACATGCTATGTAGATTAAAAGATAATCGGCGTGATCTGAAATGAAAGACCAAATATACAAATATTAAGGATGTGATCGCTTACATATCAAAATATTTACTGCAACATAAAGACATTGACTCAGAGTCAACAAAAACTAAAATTGTAAGCACAATCTCTATCAACTGATAGTTATTATAACTACTTATTTCACATAATCCAGAGAGGCAACCAGCTCCTGCTCAGTTTTCAGATAATCTATAATAACAATATTAGCTTTGTTTCACATAAAATATTTATGCATCACGTAAGATTTGAATGTTTGTGGGACTTATATGACTGACTGGCCAAGACTCACAATAAAATCTTTTTTTAGATATGAAAAAAAAAATTAAGATGCTTATGTTTGTAGCAATGCGCCGTTCCAGGAACTAAGGAATTGTGGGTACTGTGATTGTATTTGAAATTTTGGTGTACGAACAATCGATTTTCGACCAATGACGTTATGTTATTTACGTTCTTGACCAATCAACGTATTTTGGTGTACGTTCTACCCACAATGCTTTAGTCTCTGAAACGGCGAATTCAAACCTTATAATATTTATTTGTTCCTTTCAACATCGTTTCAGTTGAAGTAAGTGCAAAAGATAGACAATCAGATGTAATAATATCATGACTGCAAAAAAAAAAAAACAACAGATATGATGAATAAACCGTTTTGGATTAGAACAATTAATTGTTAAAATGAGAAGAAAAAAAACACAATCTCTTCCGAAGCTATAATCTTCATAATATTGTTAAAACCATTGAGCCATTACAAAAGAGAAGGAATTCTGTTCTACCATAAAGGGGTACCTTCTGTATCTGGTCCTGTAAAGTGATCTCTTTTTATTACCAACCTACATGAAATCGTTTTTATATTTGACAAATTTTATCTCATGTACATTGTGTCCACATTTCTTATGTGTGGTTTATGTCATACCTTTTGCATTTTTCTTATTTGCATTTTCTATAGTTGATAATTGTAATTCTGTAAAATAAAGATACGGTAAGCACATGCATTGAGATAATTTCGTACAGACAATACGTAACATTTCATTAAAAGTAGATTATTACTTAGACAGTCTGATTTTTTAAATCTCTTTTGGATAATTGTTCTATATCAGTTTCACATCTTTGTGGTCTTTCTAATCTTTTTATTTATTTGCACTGAAAAGACACAAATAGTCTAAATGGTAATCGGAAAAATTTAATTTGCAGCAACATTGGTTTTTTTCCAAACGGGTATTGTCATGGGATACGCGAACGGTTAGCCGACGTCGTTCCAACAATTAGCCAACGTGAGTAAGCTCCCTTTGACAATTTTTTTCAACTTATTAATTGTACATAAATATTCATCACCGAAGTACTGACTACTGGGCTGGTGAATACCCTCGGGGACTAACAGTCCACCAGCAATGGCATCGACCCAGTGTTAACAAATAACTAAAATGAGTATTGTATAAAAAAATACATATACTTCAGCTTCTATCTGTACTTGAATTATTGTATATCAGGTGTTATTTGTTATGCTTAAGGATAAGTATAATCTTCAAAGTAAAAACTGATTGAAAATTCGTCCTTTTTAGAGGTAAATCAGATGATTATCGTAATTTAAATAAAAATCACAGTTTTGTATGGTCTTCTTGTGACAACGTTGGTTCATTGTTGTTTTTACCTCATATGTTGTACGATGACGTTGGTACATCGTTGGCCCAATGCCAGTTTTTGTTGGATGATGACGTTGGCACATTTTTGCCCCAACACTTTGCAATGACGAGGGACCGATGAGTAAACTGATGTTGAACCAACGTTAAATGCCAACGATGGCCCGACCATGAATACGTTGACCAAACGTATACTTGCTATTTTGGAAAGAACTACGATGTACATAATAATGTATCATCAAATAAAACGCTTTGAATAGTGTTTCTGAATTCATCTTTGACTTTGTTACATTTTACGAAAGGATATGGAGTAAATGAACATGAGACCATTAGACATATGTCAACTCTAAATGCAATAATTGAAATGAGCTGTATGGCCATTTCGGAAATTAATTCCTCATCAGCAGCACTAGAACCCCAAAAAAGGAAATCCATATTCAAAAGATGTTTGAAATGCATTAAACCAAACGAAATCCGAATAATCAGTAATCTCAAATATAGCTAATGAAAAAACTACGATTGGGCAGTTAATCCTTCGGTTTTAGAATTTACATATATTTAGATAATAGTAATTGATCAAAGTGTACACATGAGATATTATCTCATGTACAAATACACCATATCAAAGAATAATAAAGAGCATGCATCTCTACCACGTGGAATTGTTTTACCAACTCCACACTGCAATAAAAGACAAACTCCTGTATTTAATATTTTACGAAAGGATATAGGGTAAATGAACATGAGACCATCTCCAACTGCATGATTTTAATGAGCTTTATGGCCATTTCGGAAATTAATTCCTCATCAGCAGCACTAGAACCCATCCCCCCCCCCAAAAGGAAATCCATATTCAAAAAATGTTTAAAATGCATTAACCCAAACGAAAACCGAATAATCAGTAATATCAAATACAGCTAATGACAAAACTACGATTGGGGAGTAAATCCTTTGGTTTTAGAATTTACATAAATTTAGATAATAGTAATTGATAGACATTTATCTATTTTTACGATTTTCAATCGAATATTTTCGTTCAGGACCTTTAAATGACAAAAATGAAAATGCAACAAAGACCTTTCTTTCTGTAGTCCCTTGACGAACATATATGGCCGGTACCACGACATCATTGATAACAGATGAAAACTTTCATATCAGCTTGATTAAACGTCATCACGTATCTGACACTACCGATTTTGACTTTATGCCTCAATTGACTCACTGTCACCTGAAATGTCGTAAAGGGGGTAGGAAACTGTAAATCCTTTCGGAGCATCATTTTAGCTTGCCATTTCATCGGATGTCATTTTAGATTTTTATGAGGTTGATAATGACAAAAATGATAAAATATATCTAATTTAAAATGAAGAACATCAATAAAGCGTTGTTCCATTGCTTGTTTTACAATGTATTTGTAGAGACTTTGCCTCATGTGCATTTACTCCATATCCCTTCATTGATCATGACGACAAATAACACGACAGATTAACATAATAGTAATCTTTTACTATGTCGATATATCCATCTAGTTTCTCTTGGTAGTATCTATTGAATGGATTGTGTCTCGAATGTCAGTATGATACATTTCTTTGTTTTTTTTTCAATTAGAACAGGAAAATGTGAAGATAAGAAAGGGATTATAAACGCCTCCAAAAATTTAATATAGATATTATTATTTTTTCAAATATCATGAAGGATTTCAAAACTTGGCAATTTTATCCAACGATTCATAAACACAACACAACCTGATCAGATAAAGTGTGATGAAGTATGTCATACCTGTCGTACGCCTTTGATTTTCTTTTTCTGTTGATGATGTTTGTAATTCTGTAAAACAAAATTAGAGATGCTGTTATTACGCCATTGGTTAAAATCTGCACAGCTAACACATGCTGCTTTCGGGAAATCATTTCATTCAAAAAGGGTTAAGATGTAGACAGACCAATTAGTTTTTAAATTGCTAAATTCAACTACAATATATCGTTGTAGTTGATTGGGAGTCGTTTTGGAATTTTAGACCTCATAGTCTTATCCAGATCCAGTTTTACATGAAGCACAATAATATAAGATGATTTGTTTTTATTTTTCTAGAGCCGCACATATAAAATGTATGATACCAAAGACCTAAATATTAGATATTAAAAGAGAGCCTAAAATTGTCTCATTATTTTTGTTCGCTAATTTGTAACTATAACAGCGTTTTTTTT
This sequence comes from Modiolus philippinarum, assembly GCA_002080025.1. Classification (NCBI taxonomy): domain Eukaryota; kingdom Metazoa; phylum Mollusca; class Bivalvia; order Mytilida; family Modiolidae; genus Modiolus; species Modiolus philippinarum. Next base: position 34,285 of record MJUU01034228.1, read on the forward strand.
TTAAATTCATATCCAGAATACAGAATCCTGTTCAACAGTTAAAAAACTTTTTTTTACTTTTTGAGGCCATTTAGGGCTTGCTATATGGTGCGTGGTTCCTCACTGTGTTGAAGACAGTACGGTGACCCCGATATGATTTGTTTTGGGTCGTTTTAACCTATAAATTGGATGTTGCCTCCTTGACATTTACCCCATTTCCTTTCTTTTTCAATATTACTTGATCTAGAATAGACTGATTAAATAAGAAGAGGAAAAACCTACAATTACAGAAAATTTTAATCACGGATCACAATGTAACCAGAATTGTTTAACAAAAACACAAACGACATAAAAAAAAGACAAAGGTAAACCACATTTGGAATTAGGACAACTAGGTTAGGTACTATCTTCAACAAAAAAGAGCAACAACATTATTAAAAAAATGTCGAATATAATCCGTTAAACTTCCGGTTAATTCTAGGAGTCTAGTGGGCTGGTAAGATAATGTCAAACTACGAAAAAAGGTCAAAACCAAAAATTCCAAAAGCTTTTGGTAATGAACTGGTAAGAATTATCATGTAATTATGTACAACCAGTATCATTGAGAGACAATTATACGCATTGAATCTCCATTTCATCAGAACTCACAGCTAATTTACAGGATTCACACAGAATAACCCAAATAAGATTAAAAATGCAAGTGACGTCCAAGTTTTTCTGGATTTATTTTTGGTTTCTGACATTTTATCAACGCTTCCGAAAAAACGAGGATGAAAATTCCCTAGTAATAAACAGTCTGCGGATCAGGCCATATTTCGACATCATATTTCATATCTTGTAGAAAACTTGTTAAATGAATTGAATAGTTTTTAATCTTGATTGTCATGAGGTAAGTCAATAAGGATTATAACAGCCTTATCGAACTGAGCTGTCAAAGCCGAAATTCAAAAGTCATATACGCAAAGTAGGAGTAGGTGAAAATCTATCGGAATATTGTAAAACACGATGGTACTGACTGGGTACAGATATTGCAAAAGAAATTATTGGTTAAACCGGTTTTATGGTACACCAAACTTCCCATTGCGATAGTGTCCGTTTGGTAATTCAACAGTAATTACTTTTGAAAGTCGTTGACATTGAATGAAAATAATTGTTCATCCCAGAATCAATGTTTTCTACAAGGAACTGATATCTAATAAAGAACTTTTTAATTATAGTACAAGACGGCATTTTTTAAAGCTTTGATTTATAAGACGGACAAAGATATCTATGCCGGATGAGAAAATCCAAAGAATTGGTTTTAGTTCTTGCGTAACGAATCAAATAGGATACATACAGTCCATGTGTAAGAAAAGTTGGAATATTACTGTCTGTGTTGGGAAAATTGAAAAATTTGAAATTAAAGTTGCAATTAAAATATGGTAATTGCTTTAAATTAAGCATTTTTGAAGGCCTGAAGGCAATTTTCAAAATAAAAGACCGTAGATTTGCAGCTAGCATTTATTTTGCTCTTCATAGGGATAACTTTCATTAACTTACCAACATTTTCTTCTTTTTTGATAATGATTTGTACTTTTGGATAAATGAACCTCAAAGATTGATAAGATAAAATGTTTTTGTACCACATATGTTCACATAATAGAATATAAATGTGTTTTTAAATATCTGGTAAAATACTTTGTCACTTCCCTTCTGTCTGTGGTAAGTTTTGTCATTAATTATTTATAACATGTTCATCAATGATTGCGTCTTCACTGATACTACCACATTAATGTGTACATACACCATAAGATGCGCTGACAAATAATCAGAATTGACATTGGAATCTTGAGTGAGTTCAATATATTTCAGGACCTATACTGTAAACTTGGAATTTTCGCGTGGGGGTAATTTTTGCTAAATTGGCGATGAAGAAAAATCCGCGAAAATGTCCGCCACATTTACTTAACTGATAATTTAGTTGGTCAAAACTAACCGTCAAATACGCTATCTACCTGCCTCGGACAGAGTAGGACACTTTGCCTTTTGGTGGCCATTTTGAAACAGCGAAAGTTGAGTCGTCTGTATCTCGTCAGTAAAACAAAATAAAGCACAGTATTGACGTTCAAACATACACATGTTTATTACGATTTGAAGCATACAGGAAACAAAATAACGTCTATGTTGGTGAAAATAGAGTTCAGGCAAAGCGCTGAAGTCATTTTGTTAAGACACATACAACTTTGACGTCGTTTCGTGGAGTTTTTTTTTATTTTTGTTCTTTTCAGACGAATATGCGACAAAAAAATTTTGGGTTACATAAAAATTGCAATAACAGTACATTATCCGAATACCCGAGGGCGTCAATCATGGTAAAAAATTTACGATAACAGGCTCTGCTACGATTGACGCCCATGGGTATTCAAACTATGTACTGTTATTGCTTAAATATCGTGGAATTGGAAAGGCTTAGAGCGCGAAATAACCCTCGCGATATATTTGCCCAAGTAAATCGCAAAGAAAAATAACACTCCACATTTACAGTTAATATATCACAAGTGTTTTAAAAACTATACTTCAGGACTATAATCACTGGTAATAAGGTGATGTTAGCTAAACTAGCTTGACTTACGTAAGTTAACTTTCGCATTTAGCTCGCTTTACCAAGAACTACAATTTACATACCAATGTATCACCAAATTAAGTGTTTTTCTGTCGACAACAAATTTGTGACATAAACGTATTTTATCAATTGCTTATACAATTGAATACCTTTGTTCGGGATCATTTAGCAACAACAATTCACAATACAACAATATAACCTTCATTACTTCCGTCCCCGGCGAAATTCTATGGCCTTTCAACACGACATAATTGAAAAATATCACTCGTAGGTGTCACAAATGAAACACTGACATTGTCAGGTTCAACAATTACGGGTTCGACTTCATCCATGATTTTCTGACAATCAGCAGTTTTCAAGAACTAGATGCTTGTTTAAATAAGTAAATAGATGGTTTTATTTTGCACGATAGACCGGGAACAAAGTATCAAGACTATTATAGCATCTTTTTTAGTAAAATGCATGTCGATTTTCATATTAATCAGTGGTTTGTTTTAGAATTTTATTGTTATTTTGACTGATAGTAAAGCTCACAATCTCTCTGACTTGAGTGACATAAAAAAGAATGTTAAACAGAATAGACTGACATCGTTTAATTTTTAGTCAAAACAGCTAAAGCAAGATCTAAACGAAAATGTGTAAAACAAAGAATTGCAGTCAACTTTCCTGTTAAGTTTGTCACCATTTACGTACAAGGTGGTACGTTTGTTGTTCTACAATTAGAGAAGAAATAGTCTTTACAGAAATAGTGAATCGATTTAAGATAATTTTGTTTGTGGGATACAGATAACGAAACGAACTGTTAAAAGTAAGTGAAACCCGAACCATCAATCTTAAACGAACAATTCGAGGACAATGGTAACATCGGAAAAACAAAAAAAAAAACAATGACATAACATGAGCACGGCACAAAACAGAAATGAAGACAGACATATATACAAAAAAATGAACAACACAGACCCAATAAAAACCATTGGTGAGATCAGGTGCACCGGTAGAGTAAGCATCTCCTGCTTCTCATAAGACACCCGCCGTGTTGAACATATCAACTCCGGTATTAAAGCCAAAAAATCCGGTAGAGGAAAAACAAACTTAAGTGGCAAAGAGAAAGATCTGTTGTCATCTGGAAAACAGATTTCGGAAATGACAATTATATCACAGGCTTAAATTCTTTGTAATATTTTTGTTTTGATAACCTAATCTTGAACTTTTCTTTTGAAAGACAAAGTTTACAATGTTTATGTCAAAAAAAAAAAAAACAATCATGACTGTAGCCAATCTAAGCTAACCTCAAATGAAAACCTGAAGGTCCTGAATCTTGATCAACACTGTATCGATTTCGAGTTCTATTTAGGTAAAGCTTCGATTGAAGCAAACGTTTATTCAGGGAAAGAAGATCGTTATTGAGACAAAATCTCATGAAAAGATATATTCTGTTGGATACTCGACGTCTAAATACAATAGTCAAGTTTGATACAGTATTCGCTTCACAAGAATTTAGATAAAATCTAAAATATTTTGATGTGTTATTTTGCCGTACATTTTGAATAATTTCCATTATTAGTGATAACTAATAGCATTTTTCCGCATACATTTCATATATTTTCTTAAAAAATGACCCTTTTTAAATTAGTGAATATTTAACTGTATCATATTCCTGGTTATTTAACCTATTTCTCTAATGATTTGTTCCGCATTGCAAATATATTATGTGCTGGACTGTTTTTTTTTTCTTCAAAGTTTACTTTATTTGTGTTTGTCCCTGATAGTTAAGATTTTTCTGGCTACGTTGATCACGGCCAAAACAAATGGCAATAAAACACCATAAATCAAGGAGATTTCATATCATTTATACATTAATTAATATCGAAGACGTAGAACTTGAGAAGAATCTAAATTACCGAGAAACAGACACAACGACCAGTCGTTCTCCAACGCCACAATAACCTACATCAGCTCGGACCAAGGAAAGAAAAGTTAAACATGTTAAAAAGAAAGAAATATCTGGTAAGCCAGATGCTGGACACCTATGACGATCATTATCATTGTGAATTCATATCTACATCTCGCCATAAATCACAAAATATTTATTCATGCAAGGTGATGATGAAATGGTGAAATCATAATCCATGTACTCACCATATGTAGCTGTAATAGTAGTTGTCCGTGGATAAAACGTAGAACTACCTATATTTTTGAAATATTGAAAAATGGATTAATATTCCTTTAAGTAAAAATAAACACCGTAAATGAGGGAACGTAGAGTAGGACAAATTGTAAAATATAATTTTCCCTGTTTAGCAGGTATAATATATTTTCCGAAATCAACAAAACTGAAACAATAAGGCTTTAATTGATAAGAAAATGTAAGCAAGCTTCAGTTGTATACACGAAAGAAGTACACATAACTTATCAAACTTATTCTATCTTCAAGGCCACTTGTCAGTTTATATTGCTTAGAGTTGAATGCTTTATTGTATTTTCATGATCAAACGATCTGACGCTATCGATTTACATAATGAAAACTAATTTAGCCTCTGGGTGGGTTTTTTTTTAAAAACGCATGTCCTTTTCTCAAAGCTACTTCAAATTAAGTTCATTTTAATATACACTTTAATATACAGAACAAACCAGATATCTAAGCATATTAGTAGACATTAAGAAAACAAATTATGTTGTATGGTTTGTAATGTAACTTGCAGTTTTTAATTTCAATTGAACTACCAAATGTCACCCCTATTGGCAGTTAAAGGTATGAGTAAATAACAAGTAGTGATAAATTTCTCTTTCTAACAACAATATTAAAATATGGGTTTGCCAAAGTCTACTTGATTCCGTTTTGTGAATAAAATATTAATTGCTTTAAGGTTTTTCGCTTTTGTTTGTTCTTTAATTGTGCTATTTATAATCTTAAGTCAGATGAATAGGTATATCGTCTTGGTATAACTCTTTGTGACGTTTATAGCATTCCATTAGGGAATGCCTTCCTGTAAACGTTAACGGAATAAATGTAGAATCGCGCTAACAGTATATGCCGACTACTAACCGATGCTTTTTACTAGCACATTTGATCAAATATCTTTCTTACACAATAAGCCATCTCATATATAAATAAATTTTCTAAGATTGTAGATCCTTAAACAATAACTTTTGCACTGAATGATTTTTTTCTGGGTTTTCCAAATATTGGGAATTCACGACGGATTTCAGTCATTCGTGATATCTTGGCGTCTATATTTTATCTTTATTTTGGTGTTATCCATTTTTGTTTAGAAGAGATGCATTTTGCAATTCAGTTAGTTTTTGTAAGTCTCGTGCAGAAGCTTTGCAAAACATTAAAATGATAGATGGGAATCTCCATATTTGGAATCATCCTCAAAAAGTTTTCTCCAGATCTGAATCCATCCGTTTAGATGGAAGGAGTCACAACTGTCTGTACGATCAACATCAACCAACACTCACCGTTTGACAGATCTGCAAAATTTATATTTTTTCTTATACAACCGTTTTTATGGTGGCACCTACAATGAAATATATATAAATATACCAATTTTTAAACTCAGCTCTGTCGTACACAAAACGCATGGATAATGAATAAAAATGTGGTTTAAAAGGGGGCATTCAAATATTTGTTTATATATATATGTATATATGTTAAGAATACATAGATGTTTGTAAACTATTGATCTACATGTATGTCTGAAATTGTTACAATTACCTCTCGTTCCCGTTACATGAACATGTGAAACTGCATCGCCTTCCATATGTTCCATTTGGACAGGGAAAACACAGTCCACCCTCTTCAGAAGTGAAACCTATTTCACATTCTGAAATAAAGTAAAAATATAAAATAAGAAAAAAATATTTTCAAATTTCTAAAAGAATTAAAAAGTGCTATTGTGATTAAATTATTTAAATACTTAGTATATGTTATCGGGCTCTTGACAGCTATGTATCGTAAAATATCATCCCATGAGCCAGAAACTTCAGATTTTGCTGAGCGGGATGATATTTTACAATACTTCATCTGTCAAATTTATCATCCTTTATTTTGAATTTTTGTTTTGTAATTATTGACCTAAGGTTTCAAAATCTCCCAAAGTTGCATGGGAAATTCGACATTCATTTCATTCTCGCCTTATCATCAATTTTCAGTTTTAAAAACATGCGTTGTAATTTATTGTCATTCTATCAGCAAATGTCTTGTAACTGTATGAATCCTGTCATGAAAACGAAGATAAAAAATACGAACAATATCAACATCCGTGAATGTCTTGATTTCTAGTACACGCAAAAAAATATATTGAAAGTTTCACTGAGGAGAGCTTTTACTGCATCGTAGGGTCTGATGGATTTATTATGCATTTTGAAAGTTTCATTCGACCACATTCGATCCACAACTACATAACAGTGACATGTCCAAATTTAGCTACATAAACGGCGAAATTACTCTACAAATCATACAATTAAATTTCAATCAACGTATTTTATATTTTTCAATTGGAAGCATTTTCTTCTAGGGTAACTACAGCCGTCAAAAGATGTTCAAAATTTGCCAAAAACTCTGAAAAGCTTTAATTTAATGTTTATTAATAACTTATTCGGTTAGGTAAGACCCCGAATGATTACTAAATAACTTTTTCCGCAAGATGCCTGAAAGATGGTTTTTACATTCCGAATATGAATATTCTATGTTTTGATATATGGACAATTTGCAAGATAAAGTCTTAGGCCATGGGTTGGAATAACTCCCCGTTCGCCCCCCCCCCATTTATGAACCCCATCTACATTTAAGTCCACTTACATCCCTTCCTCAAAATAAAATTTGTTTACAAGAGAATAACCTGTACACAAAGTTGAAATAAATGCCCTTTTTAGATCCACAAAACGAAAAGTTGGAAAAATTTCTTTTTTGACAAAAGTTTTTCCTATAATTGCTTTAAATTAGTGATTGGTACCTCTCAGCTGATAAAAAGTGTTCGAAAATGATCGCATATGGTATAAACTTGACAAATATCATACTAAAGTATCTTTTTATACCCCATTCTTTATCAAAATTAGAAAAAACTTAGCCCTTACCCTTCAAAATGTTGACGTAAGTTTCAAGATTTTCTCGAAATTGTGTAAGTTTTGTTGTCTATAGAAACATGGTGTTAGTATGTTTTGAAGGACCAAACTATAATTTCCGAATTAAAACATCGCTGAATATTTTCATTTACCACACATCTTTTCCTTCTTTTGCCTCATCTTATCTATATGTATGAGTGGTTCAAATTTATAAAAAGAGGCTAAAAAATGAAAGTACATTATATTTGCTAAACAACTAGTACAAATTTTAATCAATTTTGTAGCAACATAAATCTCCTACGTCAATAAACTTACCCCTATCCAACAATTTTTCTTTAGAATTGTCATTTTTTTACTATATTTTTGCATAAAAGTAACAAGAACAGACAAAATGTTTTCTGTATATGATAATGTTGTATGAATTTTATCATGATTTGGTATTTCCAGTCATTTGTCGACTTAAACTCAATACTTCGCCCGAAATTTATTGAAATGAAAATTTTCAACATTTCAAATTTGTTCAAAATTCACTGTTAAATCGTTCTATATGTCAAATCTGGAGGTTATATATGCAGATATGCCAATAAATTATTCTAAGCGATGCATTTATTGTCTTAATACATTGTTTGGAAACAAGGAGTGTTTAATGTGACTCGAAATACCGAAAATTTTACCCCTACCCCAACAAATTTTCTTTTGTATATGTTCGCATAGAAATAATCTCAACACACAAAATCTGCATTGCATAAAACAATGATTGATGAATTCTATCACGTTTTGGTATTTTTAAACCCACTTGTCAGCTTAAAAACATTATTTTGACTTAAAATGATGAAAATTTGAATTTTTGACATTTAAGATTTGTTTGAAATGCACTGTTTAATCGTTATATATGTCAAATCTGAGAGATATATCTGCAGATATGCCAATTAATTGTTCTAAACGATACATTACTTGTCTAAAACATTGTATTTAAAAGCAAGTAGTGTAAATTGTGACTCAAAATACCTGAAAATCTTACCCGTACTCAAACAAATTTCCCCTAAAATTGTCATTTTGTTGTCTCTATTCGCATAAAAATAACACAAGCACGCATGATATGTGTTGTATATAACATTTATAACGAGGTTGCTTTAATTCTATCTTGGTTTGGTATTGTAAAACCAACTTGTCGGCTTTAACTCAATATTTTGTCCGAAATTGACGAAAAAAAAAAGAATTTTCAGCATTAGAGATGTGTAAAAAATTCCCTGTGTAATCATTATATGTGGCAAATCTGGAGGATATATCTGCAAATATGCCAATTAACTGTTCTAGGCGATACATTACTTGTCTTAAAACATTGTTTACAAAAACAAAAAATGTTCAACGTGACTCTACTTTCCGAAATTTTTACCTCTACACAACAAAATATTGCTGAAAAATCCCGAAAGTTTGTCTGGCGAATTTCATTTTTTGTAATTTTTAGTATGATTTTGATGCATTTTTCAATAGATTTCTTATGAAAAATTAGCACAGCTCTGCCACATAGGATTATAGGTACCGTATAAGTGGTTATTTTCGCGATACGCAAATTTCGCGATTTCTTCCAAAATTGCTAGACTTTATTTTTGCGGGACTGAAATTTTCGCGATTGCTTATCATTTACTGTATAAAATTTAATATAAATTAAATTTCGCTGTATACAATTTTCGCGAGTTCAGAATGGTCGCGAATAAAGCGAAATAACCAATTATACGGCAAGTTGTTTCCTTTTCGAATTTTTCGTCGGATTCAGGGGGATTTTTTCTTTGCTTTCGTTGTAAGTTTTCAGGAGTATGTCAACGGATTTGGCGTAGCTCTTATCAATCACAAACACAATATTTTTCAGGACTTAAAATAAACATAATTGGTTTTTCTCTGTCTTCTTGATTTCATCAATATCTGCATTAAGCATGCCCTGTATATGACCACAACCATACCTTAGACCATTTGAAGTGCAGATATTTACCTCAAAACACTCTTCAAATTAAGGGAGAATGGTATTTTAAAACATAATGTTAAAATTTTAAAATCCATTTTTTACATGTGCAGCCCTGATTTAATAGAAAAACGCGCCAACAGTGTAACACTCATATTATCACGCTAGAAAAAGTTTTGGTTTAGTGTCCATGCTAAACACCAATAAGTGATTTTGCTTAATCAGAGTGATGAAAACACTAAATAAACAGTGATTAAAGTAAGTGAGAACCGAACCATCAATCCAAAAGCGAACAATCCAACGACAATGGCAACACCAGAAACAAAAAAAAAAGGGGGGAAAAAAGAGACACAACATGGGTAAGGCACAGAAAAGAAAAATGAAGACACACACACACAAAGATGAACAACACGGACCCAATAAAAAACCATAGGTGAGATCAGGTGCACCGGTAGAGTTAGCATCTCCTGCTTCTTATAAGACACCCGCCGTGTTGAACATGTCAAATCCGGTAGAGGAAACAACAATTAAGCTTTAAAGGGAAAGATCTGTTGTCATGTGGGAAACAGATATCCCATAGCGGTCCACAAGATGGTGATGTCGACCGTAAAACCTCTGCAGGGATGACTTCAAGTTTTGGGTAACATACCCTTGTTGAAGTAGGCTTTTTGTGAGCAACCGGGCTCTATCAAGGAAGTCACTGTATCGAACACAGGCTCTTGAATAGCGAATGAGCTGGGAGATGTAAACTCCATATGCCGGCGCTGTTGGGATGTTGCTACAAAGAAAAAGGAAGTTTACTATTGGAAAGGTGAAGTCATCGCGTTTGTCGTACAGCTTGGTTTGCAGTCTCCCTCTGTTGTCAATTTCAAGGTGAAGGTCAAGGAACGAGGCTGATGTAGAAGTGTCTGTGGTATCCTTAATTTCGAGCTCTTTTGGATAGATCAAATGAAGAAAATCACCAAAGCGAGGGTTGTTTAGCGACAAAATATCATCTATATAACGAAAGCTAAAATTGAAGGATTGTGGCAGTTTTTTATCTTTATTTTGAAGAAGCCCTTCGATGAATTCAGCTTCATAAGAGTGAAGAAACAGATCGGCTAGGAGAGGCGCACAGTTTGTGCCCATAGGAATTCCGATAGTCTGTTGAAAAACAAGTCCTCCAAACTGGACAAATAAATTGTCGATCAGAAACGCTAACATTTTAATCACTTCTTCCTCTGTATATTTTTTCTCCGATTCGGAGCCATTTTTCACAAAGTAGGCTTGTTCTCTACCTACAACAATGTACCTATATCTTCGTTCACCGTTCTTATGTGAGAAACATCTATGAATCAAACCTTTCAGCCGAGATTTTAGTTGTTCATGAGGAATAATAGTGTAAAGTGTGGAGAAGTCGAAAGTTTTAATGCTGTTACAGTGTGATAATGATCTAGAGTTTAAGATGTCAAGTAGATCTTTGGAGTTTTTCAAAATCCACATTTCATTTACACCGCTTCTTGAAAAGCAAGTATCACAGTATTTTTGAAAGCCCTCTTTAACAGCTGTCAAGATGGGGGTTAGCAATTTAGATATAGGTTTTGTAGAGCATTTGGCAGATCCAGCGATGTGTCGTTCTTTGTATGGGCATTTATGTAACTTAGGTACCCAGTACAAAGAGGGGAGATCTGTGTCTTCATCCTTGGTGGAAATCCCGAAGGAAAGCAAAACAGATTTATGGTTCTGTAATATCTCCTCCTTTGACAGAGTAGTAGCTGCATAAGTTGGATTGCCGTTGGAATTATCAATTATCAGAATTGAAATAAAAATTTGGAAATCTAACCATTGAAAATATTTGTTTTGGCTAAAATTCATCCAAAGGCATGGTTTCTAACAAGAATTCTCAAAAATTGCTTATCTCTGTGAATTTCATAAAATTTACCAAATTGAAGTCCAAAATTGTTGAAATCCAAACCATGAAAATATTTGCTTTCACTAAAATTCATCCAAAAAGCAATTTGGAAAATGTTTATAATTGGATTTAAATTTCAGCATACAATTTGGAAATTAAAATAACATGATAAAATGCAGCAAATATACTGGCGATATTTTAATATCACATTAAGGTGTCAAACGACCAATCAAACATGCAGAGGTTGAAACATACAAAAAAGAAAGTCTTTTAGAATCTCAATGTAAACTTTAATGTCTTGTACTTTTTAAAATATATGTTAGTAAGAAATAAAGGATACACCTATTTGAAAATTGATATATCATGGAATAAAAAAGATAACAGGAAACACCTACAATGGCCGAAAAACATAGCCACATGCCAGAAAGTAAATAGGAACTGCACAAGAAAAAAACCCACAATAAAAATACAAAAGACAAACATAAACAACGATAGCAACTCGGGACAGCCGGACTTGGTACCGGCACTAGCAAAAGCCAGCGGTAGGGTTAAACCGGTTTATGGGTACCCAAACCTCCCCTTTCTCTGTCCCGTTTCCCTATCGTAGAATAAACATACGAATAAAACCCATACAGGTAGACTACTAACTCCATGACCACAATCTAGAAAAGAAAAATGGGGGGACAAAACGTAATTTTGAAAGATGGGTCAAAGAGTGCTCGCCGCTAAACTGCCGGCTAGCTCGAGGAGCCTAGTCCGCTGGTAAAACACTGTCGCACTACGGAAGGAAAATCAAATTCAAAACTCCCAATGGGTTTGGTAAAGAATCGTCATGTATTTCAGTCTTATTTAGAGATCAGAGTTAATTGAATGATTCTTTAAATACTTATCATGATGGTATTCTCGTAAACTATAGATGCACAATTTTAAGTTGTGATCATTAATATTTATTTCTTGCCCTCCGAAACTCTCTTATGAGTTTTAAAGTTTGGTGAAATTTTGATAAAATGTAGAAGACATATTTACCTTTAAATTTGTAAAAAGTATGGTTGCGATAAGATAAAACTGGAGATAAAATGTCAGTTAAAGTTTAAAAATTTGAAGTTAAGTGAAAAATGTTTAAGACATGAAATGGTGGTTGGACAATTTTTTATTGACATGCCAGCTTAAATGTAAATTAAAGTGATACAAAAATGATAATCAACGAAGATGTACATCAGCGCTTAAATGTGGCTGAAAAACTACTAAAAGAGTGCTTTACCAAATTGAAACAAGTCTATATCAACAATAAATAATTCTTGTATTCATAGACTTCTTTTGACGGACAGATTGACAACTAACCTGTAAGAAATAGTGCTATTTAGCCATTAGAGAATAGAGGCTGTGATGTCCTTTTCTGATAGAAAAAATGCAAGAAACCGCCATAGCTAAAAAATGCATGTATATTGTTAATTACAAGCGCTGCTTGTAGACTGTTAGTTCTTGAGGGTTTTCATCAACCCAGTAGGCAGTACTTATGTGTTGACTGAAAAAAAAAGATTTTACTTTGGAGACGTGCAATATCTTAATCAAGGCTTCAAACACTTCTGTCCCGTACAATCATTATACTAGTTCTTTAGTAGATATTAATCCGTCTTGGAAAAAAGTTTCAGTCCAATTCAGTATTCCTTTTTTTACTTAGTACTGGGGTGATCATTTCTTTAATCTGTCCACGACTTTTCAATAGCAATTGCTGTAGAGTTGCAACTTGGCACTATCGAAATGGAAGTGGGGGTGGGGGGATGGTGTTGCGAGTAATAAAATTGGTTTAATCCACCAATTCTTTTAAAATGCCTGTACTAAGACAGGACCATTGCGGTCGACAATTTTTCCGGTAGTTTCAATCTGATTTGTCTTTTAGTCTCACGGATTTTAGCTCTTAACAGTTCAGTTTAGTAATTGTGTTATAACCCCCATTTTCAAGAAAATTTTGCTTAAAACCTCTCGCAATGTTTTGTCTCTAGCTGATTATCCCTTTTCCCTTAGATCCTTTTTGTCTCGCCTCTAACGAATGTCGCAAAAGCGAGACAGCGATTATAGAATTCGTCTTCTTCAGCATCGGCGTCTTCGTCCACATTTGGTTAACCCAAATTTTAAACCTTTTTTGAACTTCAATAACTTTCCCAAAATATGTTTAATAAATGAAATTTCGGCACAACATTCAGTACAACTTCATTATTGTATCACAAGTTCATTAAAAAAAATAATTCCAATTTTTCCGTAAATTGCAATAAGTTTGACTTAGCTTGTTTCGATATATTTTTTTCATTTTGCCATTTCTCAGCAACTGCATGCCATAGACAGGTGATAATTGGTAAGAGGTTACATCTTAAGTAGTAACCAACATCTATTCTAGAATTAGGTCACCTTGAACTATATTTTCAGCAATAATGAATTTTGCTAAATTTTCCTCGCAGGTTCCTATATCAACAATTTGTTTAACAAAATGGAGATAAAGGAATTTAATTTTGATGTAGAATTGTTGCATAAAGTCCATAAATGCACAATAAGCTTTTGAAATTTTATTCCGATTCCAACTTTGGTAAATTTCCTGACAAGGTCCAAAACTGGCAATTTTTGAAATTTTTGCATACAATCAAATATTTTAGTCATTTTTTTGTATGAGAAATAATTCTGAAAACTAGATTTAATAAAATACGGTTCCAATATTGGTGAATTTCCTGAAACTCTTTTGTCAGCAACCATGATTTTTTGGATTAATTTTAGTGAAAGCAAATATTTTCATGGTTTGGATTTCAAAAATTTTGGACTTCAATTTGGTAAATTTTCTGAAATTCTCAGAGATAAGCAATTTTTGAGAATTCTTGTTAGAAACTATGCCTTTGGATGAATTTCAGCCAAAACAAATATTTTCAATGGTTAGATTTCCAAATTTTTATTTCAATTCTGGTAAATTTTCTGTTTCTTTGAATTGTACTTAGCAACCACATCTTAATATAGGCCACATAATAATTAAAGTGGAATGAGCAGGCGAGACATGAGGTTCCGAGGAACCTTCACGAATTATTGTAATTTGTTCTCTTTCAATGTTTCTTTTTGTTTACAGTCTTCCAAAAGTTTGATTTGATCTGCACTGAACAGACATAATTTGTCGAAATGGCCATATACAGAAAATAAATTTACAGTAACTTGGGTATTTTGTTAATTATTAGCTTCAATCAGTAGGCAAACTGGACTTCACGACCGATTGTGTTAGAGCAAGACACTTGTTCATTTCTAGATATATTGTAATTACTATTATACAAAGGAGAAGACTCCATAAGTTGGTAGAACTTGGCCATCTAGTTAGTTGGTAGAAATGTGTCTCATCCTTTTTGTCTCTTTATTTGGAACAAATGAAATAATTATAAACTAAAAACTAAAATTCCTTGTATCACTTTCACTTTTGTATTGATTATTTTGGTGTAAGGAATTCTTTTGGGCCAAGTACTTTAAATTTAATTATTAATTTTTTGTGCTACATTGATTTGTAATTGGGAAATACGCATGATTTACAATTATAAGAATAAAGTATCTTAGTCTCCAACCACTTGGTATTGAGTTTTAAAGTTTGGGAGATAACTGCAATTGTCCAGAATAAAAGGTCCAGTCAGAAATTAATTTTTGTGTAACTGAATTTCGGTGTTGCTGTTTTGTCGTTTATACTTTTAAATCTTTGTACTTAATCTTGTTTACTGGATGCCTCAATGAGTTAAAAGATTTAACATATTAGGAATCGTAAAAATAAGCAGCCTTTCAATCTTTGTTTAGAGCTTTAAAAACTTTATGCAATGCCCAAAGGTGACACGAATCTCCTTTTCCAGATTTTGGGCTAATGCTGATGTACCGAGACCTATACCTTAATAATAATTATGATTTCAGAATGGATACCTCTTTATTTATTTGACACTATAGATAGGATAACCTTACATATGTTAACAATTTACAAGTGATAAACTCCTAAATGCTTTACACTGTAAATAAATTAAAACAGTTTTTCAAATTGGCAGTATTTGGCATTGCACAATATCATGTTCTTCTTTCATAATTGATGATGTTATTATACGAATAACAAAATACCGAAGGCACTATGAAATTTGATTCTGCATATGCGCATTTCGACACTTTATGTCTCTTCAGTGCAGATAAAATTGAAAAATTTGGAAGACCATCAAATCATTTAGAAGTATTTCAATTGAAGTTTCATATGTTAGAAGGCTTGATATCGTAGTCAACGGAAATTATGTCCTTAGCTAGCTGTCAGTAACTGCGAGCATTTGTCAGGACAGTAAACATGTGTATTGTCTTCATGTTTTATGTACTTCATTGTAAAGGTACTCGTCTTGATAAGTTGGATTTTTTTCTAGTTTGAATTTTATTGTGAGTCTGTTTGTGTATTTATTTTTTAGCCACCCACAACACATAGGGGAGGTTTTTTATCAAAGAAAACGAGTTTAACCCATCGCAATTTTTGCGCTCTCCAAAGTCAGGAAAATGTTGGTAATTGGCTTATCCTTGTCTTCTTATGAAATGTTAGTTCCTTGATATCCGGGTTTTGGATGTGGTTTGTTTCAATTGATTAATTCACTTTTTTCCCTTTTTTTGGGGGGCAATTTAGGACTTCCTATATGGTGTGAGGTTCCTCAATGTGTTGAAGATCGTACAGTGACCCCTAGATGCTTTGTTTTGGGTCGTTTTAACCTTGAGATGGGATGTTGTCTCCTTGACATTTACCCCATTTCCTTTCTTTTTTATAATTTGGTTACAATTTATGTTAGTACACCATCCAACCCAACAGAGCATGTGACAAAACTCAACTCTTATACTTATTATGTATTCATGTTTGAAAAAAGAATCCTTGTTGACTGAAATATATAATGTTACATTATCAGCAGCTTTTCATATAATTAAAATGACTCTTTTGTTTTTCAATATAAATATCCAGAATTAGTTTATCTGTATTGGGTTTTATTCGTATGTTTTATACTATAGGGGAACGGGATAGAGAAAAGTGAGGTTTCGGTACACATAAACCCGTTTAACCCTACCACTGGCTTTTGATAGTACCGGTACAAAGTCCTGTTATCCTGAGTTCCTGTCGTTATTTATGTTTGTCTCTGGGCTGTTATGTGTTTTTTTCTTTAGTGCAGTTCGCTTGTGGATAGGGTCTGTAAGTCTCGTCCAATTTTGGGACTTCCGGGTACATAATTTGTACCCGGAAGTTGCATTTTTAACAGAAAAATATGACGTTTCAAGCAAACAGTAAGGACGTCATGATCCCACAACGTCATATTATGGCGGGAAACTTTTTCATATTTGAATTTTATCGCGATTTCTCGGTGTCACATGACGAGACTTACAGACCCTATTGTGGCATGTGAAGGTAATTTTCGGCCAATGTAGGTGTTAATTGTTATATTTCTTTGAAATTCAGGGGACATGGTTTTTTTTTGGGTCAAATCAGGGACCATATAAAGTTGTCTAACTTGTCTGCTTGCACAATCCTTTGTAGATTTATACGCAATTCATAACGAATATGCAGTTACAAAATATATGCATAAAATTGACCTAAATTAAAATAAAGCAAGAAAAAAATATATGGACATGTCTTAAAAAACGATTACGGTGGTATTAATAAAAGTCGACCCTTTACCTCACGTGCTCAGTACGACAGCGGATCTTGCAAGTAAATAAATGGTGCAGTGCAACGCAAATCTAATCAACTTGAAATCAACATAAATATAAACAGATATATGGTAGTATAATGAGGAAAAATGACTTTGACAACAACAAATCAAACCGAGTCTACCTGGATATCTAGTGGCATTCATGATAATGAACTTGGAAATCATTTGACTGAAATTAATTCCTTTTAGAACTCTTCAAAACTAGTCGCAAACTCGTACTGGAATTGAGACAGTATGGCAAAGACAAAACAAGAACGCCACTCAACTAAAGCACTGGTGTGAACCCCCCCNCCCCCCCCCCCCCCCCCCACCCACACACACAAAAACTTAGGTATCATCAAGTGCTTCGGAAGGTAAGTTATGAGTACTTCTTTTTCAACTACTTTTGGAATATGGCTTTCCATAAAATTTGATCCTATGGTGCTGATGAGAGGTTACTCCTTGAAACAGCATAACAAATTTACTGTTTTTATGCAACTTTGGTATTTTTTTGTATTCTGCTCCACGCATTAATGTTCATCAAAAAAGATAAAATCAGGAACATCCTATCAGATGTCCTTTTGAGTGTTGTTGACAATTCCGGCCATCAAGAGTTCCAATTATTATCTACGTTTGTCTTTCATTTTTGTTTGTCTTGTGCAGTTCCCTTGTGGACTTTTGGCTAAGATTATAATTTTAGCATGAATATGTTCTATTTGGGGACTTTTTTACCACTGGTAAGCTTATAGAAGGCTTTTCTTTCATACCCTGTATAAAAAAGATACAAACTGAATTAGATACGTATTTGTTAGCCCAGGACAAAAATAAAATCATACAGCCTTGACACATTTAAGTGCGAGATGGAGAATGTCATCAGTCAATCGACCTTTATTATCATTTATTACATACTTATCACATATATGTTCTGTGAGCACTTCTTGAGAGA
Source organism: Modiolus philippinarum (assembly GCA_002080025.1). NCBI lineage: Eukaryota > Metazoa > Mollusca > Bivalvia > Mytilida > Modiolidae > Modiolus > Modiolus philippinarum. Next base: position 52,435 of record MJUU01034228.1, read on the forward strand.
TCTTTAATAATTACATTTTGTCCAATTTTGCTTTTCAACTACGGATTGTGGTCATGGAATTAGTAGTCTTCTTGTATTGGTTTTATTGGTATGTTTATTATACTATACGAAAACAGGACAGAGAAAGGAGAGCTTTTGGTACCAATGAACAGACCTAACCCTTCCGCTGGCTTTCGCTAGTGTTAGTACCAAGTCCGGCTGTCCCGATTTGATGTCGTTGTTAACCTTTGTCTTTTGTCTGTCATCTGTTTTTTTTTTCTTGTGCAGTTCACTGGTCCATTGTGGCATGTTACTTTGCTTTTCAGCAATTGTAGGTGTTTCATATTTATTTTATTTCTGTTTTGCATATAACTTCACGTCAAAATCGTAAGTTCTTTCAATAAAGTCAAGAAGGTTTATACATATTTTAACCTACCGTGTATAAAACTACTCGCCCGATATGAAATATTGAGCTTCCCTTGGCAGACTCACTGGAGGTAGAATAAAATAATCTAGGCATGTAGCGAATCGCGTGATTTCGAAGGAGAACCAATGAAAAGAATGGTACTTTAGGGAGAGGTGGATGAAATTTAACATTGCATCCTATTGGAAAACAAATTCAGAAAACTACACTGGAACTACTATGCAAGTTGGAGCCGAATTTCACAATGTTTTTTAAATCTTTGAGAGATGTTACAGATTCTATCAAGACTGGCCAATGAATCCCATGGAAACACAATCAGAGATCTTCCCGAACACCACGGATCTCAAAGGAACCAAACTGTCATAACAGTCTTGGGGTCTTTCAGAAATATTTGCATTATATGCTCACAGCGTTATCAAGACAACCACCAGCGGGAGTCTAAGTTTAACACCAAAAACTTTCAAAGATGTTTTCCTCGGAGTCAAGTTGGTCATTTGAAAACAGATTTAGTCATAATAGTTCTTGGGTAGTCTCTTTTAAAAACAAATTTATCTGCAGGTTCACATCACACCCAATATGGCTACCAGCTGGGCTGAGATTCTACCGATCTCTTCAATGCATTCGTATCGAGAGTCATGTTATCTTTCTGAGGGATGAGCTCTCGATTGCAACCTTTGCATTAACATACACAGCAAACAAGCAGTGTTTGATTTATCCAAACTGGATAACTAACATTCTCAATTTTATCCAAACCGTAATACATATGAATTCCAAACCGTTGCATGTTTTGATTTTGACAACAGACATTCACGTTTATTCGATGGGATTATAACTGGAAAAGGTCTGCGTCTTATCATTATTATTATTATTGAATTAATGATGAAATTGTGAAATGCAGCGTTAAAATGAAATTTTCTTTTAGTTTCAATCACAGACACCACATTTTCGGACAACTATGCAAATAATATGCTTCACAGACTACTTAAAATACGCAATAATGACCTACTAGACGAACCCCTTGTATTATTCTTTCTATCGGTATTTAAATCATTTCTGAAAATGAATGTTAATTTTCAACAAATCGTGAAATTGACTAGTATCGATATGAAGGCTTGATGAATTTGATACTTTTTGAAAATTCAATTTTAAAACTCCTTAGCAATTAAACATTCTAAAATTATTAAATTACAGCTGCTGTTTATTTGATGGAAATTCAGGTTTTTTTTTCCCTTTAGCTCTTTCAACATCACTTTGCATGTTTACCCAAACCTTTTGCTGAAGTACGTGAAGAAACTAAAAAGAGCTACTACCATATCGCTAAGAATTTTTTGTTTTTGTTGTAAGAATAATTTGCTAGTTAATTTTATGTTTTTTGACGTTCCCGCATCCACGGCTTATAAAGAAGATGCACATATCGTTGTTTGACAATTAGCAAAGAGACTGTCTTGAAATTACTGTAAGGTTGTGATCAAGTCATTTTGTACTTGATCTTGAGCGAATATCTCATATCGATACACTATCATCATAGCTTTGTAATTCCAAATGTTATTCTGACTATTTTGTTTATAGTGCACACATCTCACGATTCTTTATGCCAAGTTTTTTTTAGCGATTAACTGAGTGAGTGCTCTGTTTTTTCAATATTTATAATTGTCTTCTTTTTGTCGGGGATCGGATGACAGCGATTATAAGAATACTTTTCAGTTAATTTTATGTCTGTTGATCCGTTATCCCTCTGTTATAAAGAACATGGATGTAGAGTTACTCAATATTTATAAATGATTTCAGCGCAAACCGGTGCAAGGGGACCTTTTAAAATTATTAAGTTTAAGCAAAGCTCATATTTGAATTCGACATGCTAATTTTAAGATGAAGAACATCTTTGTTTAATATTCTTGTTTTATCGCGTATTTGTAGAGACTTAGTGTTTATTTTCTTCATATCATTTCTGATTTTGTCTTTCTATTTAGATCATATTTGGTAATTTGTTCTCTGTCAGTTTTTAAATATCTTTGACTTTATGGTCTTCCAAACGTTTAGATTTTATCTGCACTGAAGAGACGTAAGTTGTCGAAATGCGCATATGCAGAATCAAAATTCACAGTAACTTCGGTATTTAGTTATTCATTATCAACATTCTCCTGATCTTAGAGTTTCTTGGACAGTGTTTTGCTCTTTGTATAACTTTCCAGCTCTTCGGTAACGAAGAAAGTGTGAATATAAAATACTCACACAATAAGTTTAGGAGGAAGATATATTGGTGCTCAGAAAAGGAGTTTCCAAATAGAAAGATAAAAGCATTACGTTTGGAATTAAGCTTTAATTTCAGACGTCCACAGCAAGGTCAGGGTAGAAAGCAGGAAAACGTGTATCGATTGTCATTTTAATTTGAAACTCACTGGCTCACTGAGGTAAATCGGATGCATCATTTGAATCTTGGATTATTTAGAGAAATTCCTTTGCCCATATATCAGTAGGTAAAATTAAAGAACTGGTGCAGTTTTTTTTTATGTATACGCCTTTGTTGAAATTTTGCTTCATACCATTTAAAGAAAATTCACTACATGAAAAGGTCGTTTTATAAATATTTGTGTATAGGCTCAAATGGGTTGTAAATATGACTGGTCATATTTGCAATATATCTGTACATATACGGGCATGGTTATAAATATTGGTGATATGCATTTTAATGCAATACCATCGCAAATGTTTGTAAAAAATGGTTATATATTTATTACCATTTACGTTCAATGTAAATCATTGCAAATAACCGTCAATAATTTGGAAATATTTGTTAACATTTTTAAATGTGCGTAAATATCGTAGATTTCCATAAATATTTACTACCATCTACGATCTTAAACGACAGCAAATGTTGGACAAGTATTTACAATGTTTGCACACCCTTTTAAATGCTTTACAAACCATCATCATGCTCGGTTGTTTAATAATATACAACCATAATGTCAAATGTTGGTAAATATTCTGTATTTGATTCATTATTTCCAAGTCATTAACAAACATCATTGAGACCGCAATGCCCGACATATTTATGACGGTCCTAAATGACAGCAAATGTTGGACAAGTATTTACAATGTTTGCACACCCTTGGAAATGCCCTACAAACCATGCTCGATTGTTTAATAATATACATAATGTCAAATCTTGGTAAATATTCTGTATTTGTTTCATTATTTCCAAGTTATTAACAAACATCATTGAGACCACAATGCCCGACATATTTACGACGATCTTAAACGACAGCAAATGTTGGACAAGTATTTACAATGTTTGCACACCCTTTTAAATGCTTTACAAACCATCATCATGCTCGGTTGTTTAATAATATACAACCATAATGTCAAATGTTGGTAAATATTCTGTATTTGATTCATTATTTCCAAGTCATTAACAAACAT